>JAPYZN010000823.1:0-50368 GCA_030522865.1 Psyttalia lounsburyi
TGGGGGGGGGGGGGGGGGGGGGGGGGGGGGGGGGGGGGGGGGGGGGGGGGGGCTTGAGTGGGAGGATGTTGTCTCATATTTTTTTTACCTCATTCTTACTGGAGAAATGGATCTTGGATAGTGAAAGTGTAACGAATTTTATTGTTAAACAAACAAAATTCGGTTCATCTGATCAGTTTCACATTCTAGAATCGTCACATTAAGTCACCAAATCATCCGGTTATCTCAGATTCTAAAAAAATTGAGCGGCCGAATGTAAATTTTCATAAATTGAATTCTCATTTTGTTAAATACAATAATGTCCAACAAATAACGATTTTTTACCGAATGAATATACGTAAGGTGATGAATATTTCATTAAATAGTCAAGACAGTTTGGTAAAAGGATTTTCTCACTTTTTTTTTTTGTAAAAATACATCGACAAAGATGGTTAAATGTGGTCGCCCTGGTTATCATAATCGCCCCATTAATAGTATTACATAAAAGGATAAGAACAATTAAAATAAGTTGAAAAGTCAGAAATTTCAGCCGTTGTCAGATCTACGATGGTAATAAGAGCGATTACGAAATATTTAGAGGTCAAGTGTAGTAGCCGAAAACGTCAACGCCTGAAAATCTTTTAAGAGTTTGATTAATTCCTACAGCACCGCTGAATAGAGGGGATGATCGTTCTGACAAGGTGAAATATGAAAAAGAGCGATTCCTAGCAAGTGGAAACAGCATTACTTCCGAGAATCGTGACCAGGAAGACCGCCGGGTAACTGCAATGCAGAATCTCTACTGCTCAATTAGCTAAGAGGTGACCACAGCCTCTCATAATCGCAATCCCTTTCGGGATAAACTAAGTCAGTCTTCCATGGTAAATGCATTGAAACACGTTTCTTAGCTGACTCTACTTTTTTTTCAGTAGAGGAGAGGTGGGCAAAATAGAGCATCCTTAGTTTCCAATAATTTGACACGGAAACGGTCGAATCTCACGCTGTCCTGCTCATTTTGAAGCTATTTTTATGAGCTTGAAGATAATCCTTGACTCGTCTAAATCCCTTTATTTACTCAGAAGATATTACTGATAAATCACGGTCTCCCTTTTAATACATATTGTGAAAATTTACATTGCTACAGTAGATCACGATAACAATTAATTATAGGAGTCAGAATAATCACCTAATCTCATCAATAAAGATCCCTAAACTCCTAAAATTTATTTCACATGCGCATTAGCCTATCCACGAAGAGAAACTTTCAATAACAATGACATATTTATTCATTAATTTCGAAAGAAAATGTTGTATAAAATTGAACGGAACTGTAAACGTAATTTTTCTCCAAAATCATCGGATTTCTGATCCCGTGACTTAAATTTTTGTAGTGGATGGGGCGAACTGTGTCAAAAGCCATTTCTCTTCATGTCAAAACCGTCTCTCTTGCTCGCCTCACCTGAACTGCGTGTTTTTGGTATACATAAGGAAAAAAATATATATAACAATCAATGAACTCTTCCAATCAATTTCCCCTCCCCCACCCCACAAATAATACCATAAATCCATATAAAATATTCTTCACCCACCCGCAGGCCATTTTGTGCGTGTCTCACATCCTTTTTTCGAAATGCTGGTACGTACCCAGTCGTTTCCATACGTGACTTCACGCTGACTCCCTTTCGCAGACCCATCGGAATATGTATCTCCTATACATACCTTAGAGGCGTTCGTGCAAATGAAACGTGAAGGAACGAGGGCGAGTATTATACCGAGAAAGAGAGAGGTGAGTTTCTCAAACTGAGGGTTAGGAGTATGGAATATCGCCTCAAGCTCATAATACGTTTCTATCGAGAGGCCACCATTTGCGTAGGCAGGGTGGGCGCTATATCCACAATTTTTTGTTCTTCGTGTCCTTTTTTTGGACTCACATCAGTTGTTCGTGTTTTCTGAATGGTCGGTCGTGTTGCTTCCTGGAACGTAACCCATAATGTCAAGTCAATGCTGGACGTTACAAGCAACGATTGTTCTTTCATTCCACTAGGGAGATGGAATTTTGAATGAAATAAACAACCATTGGATCTTTCTCAGTTTATCTGCGATCTTGTACATGGGTCTTGGATTGGTCTACATTTATTTGCCATCAAAACTATCAATCTAGCTGTGATGTATGAATGTTAGGTTGGAGGCAACGTGGGCGAGGTCAGAAAGTGAATTATATTTTTTACGGCTTGGACTGAATAATCGGAGATTTTACGGATGAGAATTTTGAATGGAGTGAGTGAAAAATAACGAGGAAAACCACACAAACAGAAAAATTGCACAAGTCAACGGAAGGATCAGGAGACACGTTCTCTGGCGGTAGCTGACTTCGGAAAAGCGGCCCCATTCTGCTCTTTTGGCTTTATGACTTTTGTCGTTTAAAGGCTTTGGAATATTCCGGGGACTCTGGGGAGTTTGCCGGAGAGCCAGAGCTCGTGTCTCTGAAGCATAGTTTCAAAGAGTGGAGGAAGAATGTTTGGGAATTTAGGGATGATGTGGTGAAACAGCGTTTCACCGTTGGGATTTCGTTGACGAGGGTTATCATCGTGGGATTATAGAAGATTATAAAAGCATGGGAATTTTTCGTAATTTCACTGTCAACATGTATTTGGAAACCACTGAGAAGTGAAATGGACATATCATCGGCCTGAACCTCAGGAAGAGATTTTTGCAGTAGATATTGCCATTCCGGTATATAATTGTTTAGTACTTTGACCGCTTGGGGAAAAGTATCGTTTAGTAAAAATTGTTGACTGCTTCGTAAAAGCTATCAAAGGGTACGATAAAAATTATCCAACCAATCAGTAAATCTTTTTGGCTCGTTAATGAAAGTTATCTAGCTTTCTGTGAACAATTCCCCAACATGTCAGTCAAATTTGTTTACCCCTCACTTCAAATTTTCTAGAAGTATGCACAATTTTTTTAATGATAGTGAATTTTACTATGCGGTTGGGGAATTTTTCCCGAGCGTCGAAAATATACAATTACCAAATGAGACGGTAATTTTCACTAAAAAAAGTTCTCTCCGTATATTTGCACTGTAAGCAGAAATTTTGATAAACTGCAAGAACAATTGCTTGTGAACTTTTATGGAAAAGACTTGAAATCGAATTTCATAGTACTCTTCAAGCCCACAAATCGGACCTCAACTGTCCCGGAAATTCAATTTCTTCCCCAATATGAAGTTTAACTCACATCAGCAGGTGAACTATCAATCTCAATCCTTGAGTTTAGACAATTAAGCCCCTAGAGCATCGACTAACAACCGAAAAAAATGTTCCTCAAACGATCCCCCAATGACCAAAAATTCCCTCATTCCGATGCAACAGAATGAGTCCCGGCAATTCGGCAAATACAGTGGGAACCCCTCAATCGAAGTTGCATTGGGAAGAGACTGCAGTCAAACGCCGAAAGAAACTCCGAAAGTGAACGATAAAAGCGAAGCCGCAGCTGCAGAAACACAATCCTCGCAACTAGATTGCGTGTTTTGCCATTCGGCATTGAGACCCTAGAAGTCACAAAATCTGGTCTATGGAATTAGTCGGGTTGCTCGCCAAACCTTTCGGCTCAATTTTTTTTGAATATTCTCGTCTGGCACCTGCCCATCATAACCCCATCCTAGGAATAGTCAATTTTTTGCGATCACGCGGGAGAGGCTCGCTAATTCGTTTAGCAGGTCCTGCATCACCTGCAGCATGATCCTGACATCCGTTGGAACAAATACCAGTGGCTGGATTTTTTTTTCAACATCGACATGATTTCTTGGCACGTTCGATCGATAAACCGGGATACACTCGGATCGCTCAACTCGTTCAGTTACTTCAGGTATTTCTTATCCGAATGTCGTCTTTTTGGGTTTTTGCGCCAACCGGATGTGAGAGTGTCTCCGGGGATCATGCACGTAGGATACTCCGCTGGTACGTGCTCGATTGTCAATGAACATTGGCGGAATCGTGGGTTAACGATTACCCGGCATAGGCTTTTTATACAGAAAACCTCGGATTTTTTATTCGAGACAATGCGCGCACATTATGAGTCCATCGTTTTTTATCGGGCAAATCGACCTCTTTTTGTGGCACGTCCGGGTCGAATTTCATTGACTTGATTCATTGTGGATTGTACTCACTGGGAAAAATATACATGAAGAAAATATATTAGTTCTATGCGAATGCTTTGTCCTCAAATGAGCCATCTATTTTCGTCAGATCTGCAAATTCGTTTCAGGTTCCTGTATCAATGTTAATTTTGAGGCGTTCGTTAGAAACATGAAAGAAGTGATAGATTATTCGAGATTATATACCTAATAATAGGATTAATTAATAATAATACTTAATAATACGGGAAGAATACCCGTTAAAATACAGAAAAAGTCTGTTTTGTCCGTCTTCCAATAAAGATATTTTAGCGTTTTTTTTTTTCAAATAAAAAAATACTAAAAATGGAAGACAAGAACGTAAAAAGGTAAAAACGTGACTAGTTCTTTGAGAGAAAAGTAAATTGAGATTTAGGCTTTGGACTCAACATTACCGGAGAAATCAGACTTGGAACCAACCGAATTTTTCAAAGTCGGGCCTATTTACAACTTCCACTATTGTTAAGTTCTGCGATCGAAGGAGTTTTTTCCGAAATTAACTTTCGTTTACCTCCAGTTTCTAATTCTGAGTTTGCCAAGACACCCGCTGTGGTAACCCAACATCACCAAAGCTCAGCTCCCGCAGTGCGACGCAGAGACAATTTCCTCGTCACTCCGAAATAGATGGTTCTAGCTCACCGGGGGACACAGCACAGCCCTGGCACGTGCCTAGTGTACCTCTCCGCTTTCCGTCTACCACGAGTTCCTCCAAAAACGACGATCAAATCGTCGCAGGAGTTCTCTCTGTGCCAAACCTAGAAGAAAAAAAAATTCTCTCACACCTAGACATATTACGCTGTTGGAAAATTCGGTAGCAACGTGGTCACCCAGATTAAGTCAAAAAAGAATAATACGAGACCCGAAAAACGCTTAAAGTCCGTTACACATTCGGACTTTTTCTGAGAAAATTAGAATTTTTGTAGCTCCAAAATTTATTCAGACGAATTTAATTCTGTTTCTGTTGATTTCTGTTATTTGGGTGGAAAGCAAATATAGAGTTGATTGTTTCAGTCCCACTCTTTATTTTTATACATTAATGCATGAACAATAGGACCGACTAGCCAAAATAAGATGAGGACTAAAAAGGCTGTTATATAAAAAAAATGTATGAACCATCTCATTCCAATAGTCCGGATATTAAAATTTCACCAGAATTTTCAGAATTTAATTGTTTTTTTAATAACAAAATTCTGGAAAAATCTGACTAAATAAGAAGCTGAAAATTATCAGTTTTTCTCCTTAAAATTTTAGGAATAATTTCCAAAGTGTATACTAATAAATTCTGGTGCTAGCAGAATGCAGAACATAATTTCTCCATTTAATTTAAATCGATCACTGAGTATTAAACAATTAAATTAATGCGATATTTTTCTATCGACTCACTCCTCGTATAGATTTCAGCTTTTTCACAGCTCCATTATTTCGATGGCTAACCCAAAAAAACATGAGAAGAAATATTTCAATCCTCAAAAATTACTTGAAAAATGTAAAAATCAACAAATTGTGCCGAAGGATTCCAATAACATTCAGAAACGTGTGTGCAAGTTTCATTAATCACTGTAATTATCCAACAAAGAAATCCCGTAAATATCATCTCAATAAAGTTGTCTATAACTCAGAGGTATCATTCATCATCAGGTGAATTGCGTATACTCCGTTAGAGCGATCTGCTCTTGGACAATAATTCCACCTTCGAAAATTTCGTAATTCCCCACCGGCCGCGTTTACATACAACACAAGATCGCATTGAGAGGACGTCTATTAATCTTGAGGCCTGAGTTCACAAAGGAGGTGAGTATTTTATATACCTCTGAGCATAATAAATGATGGCCTTTGGGGCCACCAGTGTCATTGGGGGGAGAAGTTGATTGGATTCATACTGAGCTAAACTATTATTATATTCTAACACCGCTTGTCGCTATTACTGGAACAAGGATTTCATTGTGAATGCTCCTAAATCATCATTCTCACGAGGTGATTATCTATTTATTCCATTGAATTGTTTCAGCATTTGTAATGAGGTCTAAGTGATTGTTATGAATTAATCGTTTCGAGTTGGGGTATTTCTGGTGGGGCTCAGTGGAAGTGGGTGTGACCCGCTGTGGGTCGAACCAATTCTTCTCGACCAATTTTGTTTTTATGAATCGGAGAAAATTAATCACTTCGGGAGTTTCATTTCAATAATTGAATGATTTCTATTAACGTTCAAGCAGAATTGAGTTATTTGAAAACGTATTATTGAAAATAAAAAATAAAAAATCTATAATTAATTCAGGGAAATCGCGGCACACTCAAATAATCGCTATTTCTTCACGTTTTTTCACGTTTTTTTCATGTCTTTGAGATGTTCAGATGATAAAATTTACAATCTGATAGCGCGAGAAAAAAAATTGAACGGCACCGTTTGTTCGAAAGTCATTGTATTGTAAAATTTAATTAGTGCGACTCGAAAATATGAAATTAGTCGAAAACTTTTCAATATATTATAACGATTTTTAAAATTCCGCATAACCAATCGTATGATATTAAGAATTGGTCGATATGTTTTGTTAATTAAACAATTTTTTCTCTATCATATACCCTTTCAGGTGCTTACAATTTCTCCCCATACCACCCTTTAACTGGAACTGTGAGACTACAAATTTAGAGCACCGTTGCTGGGATATGAATCCGGAACATTGGCACACGAGTCTAGTACTGTAACCAGACGACCACGTCCATCTGTTTGTTAATTAACAAACAAATGTCATTCAAAACTAAAAATTCCATGATGTTCTGTGCTTATAATTCTTTTTACCACAGCTTTTTTTAAAATTATCTCACAAGTACTATTGACATTATATTTTACAAGAGTGTATATTTAAAAAAAAAATGTACACTAGTGAGAACATGAAGTTTCATTTTCTCTGCAACAAACAAAAAAAGTTTTACCAAATTAATAGAAAAATACAATTTTAAATCCCATTCCTTCTCCATATTATGCATGGTTTTCAATGATCTTTTAATTGATGAAAAGGGCAAAAGTTACTTCACATGTCCAGACGCTTCTGATAACATACCACTCAATTCCCCCTAGTCATAACATTATATAAACGCGATTCACCCAACATACTATCCATTATCTCTTTAAAAGTAATTACCCAATGGTTGTAAACCTAATAGATAATTAATAAAATATCATGGTATAACCGACACGCTCAGAGGAGTGTCTGACCACAGACCACTAAAACACCATCTGCAATAGTATGAATTTTAATTGGCTCATAATAAGATATAAAACACCATGGTCGAACGTTGAATGGGCTCTCGTTAACCATCACCACAGCGCAAACGTCTGCGTGACTAGGTCTCGTTGCACGACTAGTTTTGCTCTAGTTTGAATTATTTCAGGTGTTAAAAAATCAACGCTCGATTCAGCGCATTTAGAATTATGATGAAGGCATGAGTGCATCATATCATAACATGAAGAGATTATTAACAATTACATGTTTGATGCCTCAGATGACTTAATTCATTTAATGTTTTTCTTCTGAATTCCATCCTCACTGTCCACAATAAATACTACTCAATGCTTCATGAATCTCTTTTTGTAACAATATAACAGAAGGCAACTTGAATAATATTATTATTATTATTATTATTATTCGGAAAAAAAATTACTATTATTTTTGGTTTCAATTTTTCCGATGTTTTTGAAAATTGTTAGCCGTTTCTAATATTCTTGGGATTCACCAAAAAATAGATGTACCCATTCATTTGCGAATAATCCTATTTCAACGCCTACCGTGAAAGAAGTCCGAATGTTCGCTTGATTAAACAATCGAAAATCTACTCGACCCCTCCGAGACCTAAATTTCTCCATCAAGTAACCGAAATCGAGTTTGCGATAGGTGGACCCAAATAGAGAGATCGAATAAAATTTACATTCAAGATTGATGACACCCAGCGATGATAAATCGTCCCACTGGGTTTCGCGGATATGTTTTCTGACAGTTGAATCATGAAATTCACTTGAGCTCATGAAGGATACTTTGCTCCTTTTCATAATATACGTTATCACTCATTTTTATTCATCGTTTTGCCCCCCATCCCATCGCCTGAATATCCTGAAATTGATCATCAACAAGATGATGACAAGCTGCAGCAGCCGCAAAACAGGTAAGACGTGAGTGTACGACGGGAAAAAAAGAAAAGGATTAACAAGTGAACGTGTCATAATTCCTGACAACTTAATTTCCTCGAAAATTATTTGACGCTCGGCGTTCCTTCCGTTTTGCACATTTCGATATAATTTCTTTTTTTTTTGGTCATGGACGGAGCTGGCAACACCACAGCTAGAGACTCTCGTGTTTGCTGTGAGGATTAATTTTCCAATTAACGACCCAGCGGGACGTGCGTTACACCGCGGGAATCGGTATGAATTATAACTGGAATTGGAACCGATCGAAATGAGCCGGTATTGCATGGGGTATGTACTACTTGCATGTGAATCGATAAATCCGATGAATACTTGTTCCATCCCATCCACCTTATCCCATCTCGGTCACTATTTCCCACCGGATAATAATATATTACGCATGATAATTCAGTATCGGGTGTCTTGAATTTTATGTTATCGTAATTTTTTTCAGTTGCATTCACACTTTAAGTCGCAGCTGGATGTTTATGGGACGTACAAAAAATCTCCCATGATTCATTGCTCAATCGATTTTTTCCCGTACCAGAGAAGAATTGAGTGTACGTCAAATCCTAGTATTTCATTATCTTCAATTCTGCACACTCTCTCATTAATATATTAAAACCACAATAAATCCTCCAACTCTCGCTATCAGTATCGCCCACACACGCATATCTAACCTATGAGAGCCTTTAAACTTTTCCCCTCCCGCGCATGCTACACGAACGGGTCAGTTGTTTTTGCCGCACCTACAACGCAACATTTAATGCTAATCAATATATCAACATGCCTGGTTCATTTCTAATTAACAGATAAGAATCGAACCACTGGCGACGTGGGTGAGAAGAGAATCGATTTGTGGGTCTGGAGCCAGTCTCACACCAACTGATCACGATTATTTGCCATTTATCTGGGATTATTGGTCATTCTGGAATGGAATACGATTACGCATTTCCTGTCTCCATAATGTTCCTGGAAATTGACGCAACGCGTGGAGAGAAAATTTTGGATTTATTTTTTAAATTTCAGCAGATTCGGCTTACTTCGAAGCAAACAGTAGCGATTCCTCTCGAAGCTGCTCGCACTCCTATAAAATCAATGTTCCGATTGGAATTTTTCCCTTTAAAATGACTAATTCCAGCCATTAGACTCGGAATTGTGTTACCACTGGTTAAACGCCGATGGAAATTAAAAATATACAGCAAAATTTCCTCCTGAAATTGCTAAACATTTCGAATGCACAAGGTATTTCTCTTCAGTTGTAATAGCTGTAATATTTTTATAATGTTCACGGCTGTCAATAAATGCACCAGATGAGGAATGCCTGGTGCCATTCGAGAGGTTGTGTAGTTTCGTCATGAAACTTGCCACCAGAACGCGTAAGTTTCATTCGAAACTAAAAATTTGAACACTGAATTCTGACAAAACGTTTGATTGAAAGAAACGCCACGAAATGTAGTCGATAATTTTCCGGATTAGATAGGAAAAGTAAATGAAAAACAAACAAATCGTGCAGAGTCAGTCATAGAAATTATCCTCACTTCTCCATTCGCGCTTAATACACTAATCGATCCAGTCTCGCCATCGAGATCGGTATGAAGGTTACCAGAGCCGACATACCTTCCATTTATTTTATCCCCGACGAATAGACGTTGTGTGTAAAAATGTCAAGCTTTTTACCGCGACATTCACCGAATCACGCGAAAAATTCCACAGTTGTCCGAGAGATCCTGTTAAACTAACGATTGTAATGATGGTAACCCCCGCAGATTCATCGGGTATGATTGCAGTGCGGATAATTGCTCTTATAACTGTCATACGGTCGTAATTAGAGGCATCGGCGGTTCCCCCGTGGTTACACTGGTACTAATGATGCTCGTTTGCAGGCGCGGTAAGAGTTATATTGAGCGCACGTACCAGGCGTTTCCACAGAAACTATTGATTATGAATCGATTTTAACCTCAAGAAGTCGAGGAATCATGATCAATGGACTTTGTCCATGAGTTCGAGCTTAGCTGGCTCATTGTGGCTTCCTGGAAATACTTAAAAATGGAGGAGGAAAGGCATAGTTTTATCAAGATGACTGACGCCGGAGTGAATTCACCGATCTCCCCGGAGACTGCAAGATCTAGATATCAAAAACCGGATCTCTGTACAACACGGCATAAGTGATTTAATGCATGGCACGCGCTCACTCTCGTACCACACGATCGTTCCTACCATCCTGTCTGGGTGATGTACGAGGATGCTATCTATCGCTGAAGTTATAACCGAACGGTTGATGTTTGGGGATTTGAATCGAGGGATCGATTTGGTCATGTATGGATGTGTATAATCTTTGTTCCTCTGAAAATGAAGTCCTGTATAAATTTTGTTGAGAATTTATCGCTGGACTGTTAGAAATTTCGAAAAAATTTAACAATACCTTTATTCAAATATATAATGTTGTAGCTAGGAATTTAATCTCGTATTCGTCTTGAAAATGTAGGATAATTGGATTTTTGAACAAGGGAAATTTCTTTGGCGGTGGGTGACTTGAAACATCGCCATGAAAAAGTTTAATAAGTGAGTAACGTCTGAGATGCAACGGAAGTGACCCACACACGCCACGTTTTTCCCCCTCCCTTTAGCTGTATACAGGGAGGGAATTTTCACGGCGTGCGCCGCAGCGGTGTAACATTAAGGCGAGCACACTATCCTTCCCCCCGTTTCTCGTCGTTTACGATTTTTTAAAGAGTAAATTACAATATCAATCGCGTAATTTACGAGAAAAATAACGCAAATTACCAGATTTTTCCCGTATTTTACAGTTTTCCAATTTCGCAATTTACCATATCTCAATCTCGTATTTTTCGAGATTGAAATATCGTAAATGACGATTCAAAAAATGTAAGTTATGATTCTAAAACCCTAAATTACGAGATTATTTATGTGATTTAAGTATCAGGTAAAATGATAAAATACAATGTCCGCTGCCATACAAGAATTTTCGTTTTTTAAATGAAAAAAAAATTGGTCTTAATTGGTGTCTGTAATTTTTGACATCATCTTGGAATCTAAGAGGGATAGTGTATTTTTGCTCTAGACCTTTTTTGTAGATCTCATGGAATTCTACAAAAGATATTCTCAAAATTTTCATTATCTATAACTTTCAAGCTCTCAAAAACGGGAAAAAAAATTCACCTACGCTTAGTTAGTCAAAAATATCTCAAAATTTTAGAGAAATGTTGCATTTTTTCTTTACTTTATATTCTTTACTTTTTTATAGATCTTATTATTTATGTTAGGCTGTCAATGGAATTTTATGAATGTTCGCACTCAGAGAGTTGACAATTCAAGCAAATTTTTACCTGAATTTTTAAAACATTCAATGAATACAGATCAAACTCGATGATTTGTCTGATACGATTGAAGTCTGATAGCTTTCATCTAGAAACTTCATCAAGTGGATCCGAATAGATGGTCCACCGCAGCCCGAAGACTCTCCAAAAGCCAGGTATGATGGATCAGCACGTGGTCCTCATTTAAATCCTCCCCCCTCCCGCCACCCGGACACTTTCTCCACAATAACAATCAAGATAATCAACAGGTATTTCTTTAACGTTCACTTACACTTCCTCCCAAACCGATCTCCATTGCAAAAGACCCAATTTGCGATCAACACCGTGAGGCAGCGATTGGAGACCAGCGCGCTGGGAGGTTCACGCTGAGCTACCATCATGAAGAGAATCATGGTTCCTTCGCACATATCCTTTCGTTAATTACACCAGCAGGCACTCCTACCTCGTACTCCTCCACCACTCGGCTCCAGCCGATATCACTATTTGATCGCAATAAGTTGTCCTTGAACCGAAAAAAACAAGTTTTAACTTTTAGGGACTAACGCCTAATTTCCAGGGTTCCCAGCCGGTAATTTACATTACCACGACGACACTAAAAACTAGGGATTTTATTACTGACAACTCAAGAGGAAATCAGTTGTAAAGTTGTCAAGTGGGTCAAGTCGAAAAAATAAATTTAAAAAATGAAGAATTTTGGAAAGAGTCGAAAAAGTTTGAATTTATGCTCTTTAAGCCTTTTATGCACAAAAAAAACGTCACAACCTGGTTCACTACTTCAGCACTAAAATCATTTCCAATATACCTCGCTCATGTAAGGATAGGAGATAATGCAAAATAGAGGAAATTGTGCGAATCAGTACTCATCATTACAATTTCTGAACTGTGATAATAACTGTATCATTTATATTTTTCTCTTTCGTATACATTTTCTAGATTTCACGATTTGTTCTCATCTCACCCTTCATCCCCTTGTACCACATTCACCGAGGGACGAGGAAAAATTTTATTTGTGGGGAAAACCTGCGCAGGAACGGTCAGGAAATTTAATCTAATGCGCCTTCGGAAGAGTAGGTGATGTTTGTAGACATCCGCATATCTATGTTCAGCATAAATTATACATGGATAAATTAAATGTGATATGCTCTACGGATGTTAAGTTCAATTGAAACAACCTAGTGGATCTGGGAAAAATATTCCAGTAGGAAAACATAATTTTTTTCATGACGAAAGTGGAGTAACGTAGAGAACCATTGTCAGATAGGGTGAAGGTGTCCCATCACTACTCCAGACTTTGAACTGGTGGAGTTCAGTCCAGTCGCATACCCATTGTGAACCCTGGGTAAGGCTAAGTGCTGATGAGGTTTGTAATATCGTACTATATAATTAATTGAATTTAAAAGTGAGTACCCAATAAAATTTTTGAAATTTTTTCCCTTGTTGTCTCTGTGACGAGGCTACTGATCAGCAGCGAAAGTGAGATTAGAGCCCTACAAATTTTGATTCATTTTTGAAGCCTCTGCCGTCGGTGTAACCTTTAGCATTTCATTATGAAAAGAAAATCCAATTTTTTCTCTTTACTCTCTTATTTCTTATTTTTAGCTTGTGAATGTTTGTCAGTTCAAAAAATCCCTCTCCTTCTCATTATTTCTTCCTCGAAATTGTCGTCTTCAAGATGTCCTGAATGAATGGTAAAACATTTTAACGATACTTTATCATATAAATCACCACATTTAAGATATTTTTTTCTATTTGAATTCAACCCCTCCAAAGACAGCTCAATCAATAATAATTCCGGTGGGCTGTACCAAAAGAAAACATACCGACGGACAATGGCTCAGGTGGTTAGGCGCTATTCTACCACCCGGGCGAGCTAGGTTCGATTCTCGCCTCGGTGAGATATGACTACAAGGTTCGATCGAGGGAAAATTGTCTCCCGCTTGGGTGTATTACGACTACTCGTCACGACCAAGGCCGGGATTCTGGCTACAGGATCCCGGGCCGTCCAGGTCTTGTACGAGCGAGAGGTTGCCGACAGCGCAACCGACAGTACCGGCCAGGTTTCCGTGGTTTTCCCACGGACAATTCTTCTCGAGGGGTGCAACTGCGATACAGAGTAGGAAGCCGCCGTACGCAGACGCATAGTTAGATACGGAGTAGAGCTGGTTAACCTAAAAAGAGATAAAACGAAGACAAAAAATTAGAAAAAAAGAAGACATTACCAGAGTCCGAAAATTGTTCTCTTTGAGATTGAACTACTCTCGAGTTCTTTGACAACTAATCATACAGCAGTTTTTTTGACAATATCAGTCGAACGAACTTTTCGAAGCGGATGCTCAATATTTCGCAAACCCTTTATATCAAAACTATCATTGGCTAAAGGAGTTCCAGCTACTCGTTGAAAAGTCGTGTGGTCCTAAGCTCATTAATCTTTCTCGAGCATTTCGACAGCACAGGAAGGCCCATTGGGAGGTACCGAGGGCCACCCCAGCTCAACTTGAATACACAAACAGTGACACTGGACCCTGGTCATATCGTGAAATCGGTCATCATTATTCAGAGGTTCAATTAAAGCCTCTGGGCTTCTCTAATTCGGCGTTGCCGTTGGTCGTTATCCCTGATATCTGGTTTGTGATTGCACCCAGGTGGGCCAGAACTGATACCAGGTACCCTGGACCATGGGACACCTAAGGGGTAGCCACTTTGGTTACCATCGTCGCGCAGCATAAACCGAGGGAAGCGAGAGAGGGAAAGGGAGAGAGAGAGAGAGAGAGAAAAAAAAACGAAGCCAGAGAAGCGTGGGCGAGGCCCACCGTATCGATCTGCCAAGTCTTCGACCTTCGGTTATACCAGAGCATTCATCTGGGTGGTCCTGGCGTGCTTCACCATTGTCATGAATCATGCGTTGTGTTCTGATCTGAAATAAAAAAAATTGTATCTGTGACAATATATGTGAGCCTCAGTCCTTGGAATGAATCCAAAAGGACATTAATAAATCGACTGAAATTGTCAGGAGGCCATCGTCAAAATTAATGTGAAAGTCGTGTTTCGCAAAAAGAATGAACAACTGATCTGATGGCTACTGATGGGTTTTGCTGGGCCCACTTGAATGATCAAATGTGCCAAAGAAGTTGAACCATTTTCGTTCGCATTCGAGGAAGACTTCCGCCATTGGTAGATACCAAACGTTTATTCGTAAACGTGCCCCATTGAGCCATACCATCACGCACGGAGAACCGGGGGTCTTTAAGTCAACGTGCTCAGCTGCCCCCAGTGTTCCGTTGGAATTCGAAATGTCGTATGTGGATTGCGAATCGACGAGAGGTTTTCATTCAGCAGATGCTTAAAAATTGGCGAATTGTTTGGGGATCGATTTCAATCGCCGACAATTATCGAGAGACTTTGAAGGACAATATGTCTTTTCATGGCGCCCTGATGTAATCAGTTGAGGAGCCCATTCAAGTGACATAAATCACTAATTCGAAAACCTGATTTGTACATTATTCGTGCATGTTTGTAGGACTAATGAAATTAAAATTATATAAAATTATATTGTGAGATAATGACGTGTAATTTTAATTGATTAACGAGAATTTTCTATTCAATGATTTTCGTTAACGAACATTTTCTCTTTAAAGTTTTTGAGTAATAATTCCAAAATTAAACCATTTTTAAATAAACAACATTAAATACATTTTTAATTATGAAAATTGGGGCAATATTTTTCACTAATTATTAATATAGTTAATTCATGATGTTTAGAGTCTAGTTATGACTAATTAAATGCAAAAAGAGCTGGAATGTTAATAAAGAAAAAAGTTTTTTGCGGAAATTAAAACTGAAACATTGTCCTGCGTTTAAAAGATTTGTAAACCAGCCAGTCAACATCATATGGACGCGTTGAGGGATTAAATGGGGATGGGTGAACCTGTCTGACTCATCAGAAGATCAAACGAGAGGCATCCGAGGGCTAGACACTCGCAGCCCTCGGTGGTTTCTGGACAATTAATTAGACGGACCATCGGACTTCCCTATCTTTCTCGCTGGACCCCCCTCGACTAATGCAATTTGGACGGTGTACACTGCCCCCTACAGCCCCCCAGCAATTCTCATGGTCGATCAATGACTCGACTTCTAACAAAACCAACTCGATAAAAAATCAAAGAAAAAAAACGGATAATCAACAAATACAGGTGCACCTTGTGCTCTGATTCTGAACTCTATGGGCAGAGGTATAATCAAGCAGCTTCCACGCTCGGATAATTTCTCCTAATGCCATGTCCTGAGTATCTAGCCCCCAGGCCTGGGGAGCGGTACCATTCGTCAGCTAGGGGTCTTGTTGCGTGCACCCCGACTTAGGGACAAGAAATTTCCAAAAGGTCTTGGGATTTACCTGCAGGCGGAATTTTGATGATCGAATGCTAATTTCAGTGGACCAACCGCTGAATTAATTGGGAGTGTTCTTGAGTTTCTGGGATGACCAATTTGTCAGAAGGGCTTACTTTTTCAACATCCGCTGAAGTAATGCTCATTGGAATGGTCAGTCATCTTAGGAGACGTATTTGCACGCTTGGATATATGTAGGATGATCCTTCAATTATTTGTCTGTCGATGGACAGGTGTACATGGATTTCTTGAAGTACGAGATTATTGTACGATCTGCCGAGAACTGGGACGCTGTTCGCGGAAGTAGACTCTTATTACGGACTTTGATCTTCATGATGTTCATAAATTAATGATGGAGAAGTTCAGACAATTCTTTTCACTTTTTATAGATATTTGTCTTTATAAATTGAATTAGTCAAAAAGAGATTAATAGAACAATATAAATGAAAATTATAATGATATCCTAACGTTAGATATGAGAAAATCCCCATTTCTTTCCCAATTCTCGTGAAACATTTTGCGTTGGAGAAAAAGTCTCATTTTAACACATTTGAATTCTGGATGCTAGTCATCACAAAATTAGCCAATAAAATACATTCTTGGTTCTAATGTCCTGAATTTAGACATTATGAAGACACTAGTTTTTACAGTGTCATTACTATCGTTAATGACAACTATTCGGCACAAGCCCGTAGGCAAAACGAATGTCTCTCAATTTAAAATAGGAATGTAATTTGATAAAATGACCATCATTTTTTTTCGTCGCATGATGAATTTATGATTATCATGTGAATAGCTCGGACGAAACTCTTCTTTTTGTAAGACTGATCATATTTAGTTGCATCCAGTTCATCCGTTTCTGGATTAAGATTTTCGTATTCATTGTAATCCTATCATCGAGTGAAACTTCTATAATGAGACTATATATCCTATTATTATTTCTCTCATTGTCTCGTTAAAAATCGTTATTTTTCCAATTATTTTAAATGATTGAAATTCAGAGTTACTTGAATTCTTCTACTAATTAACGAATCAGTCTCGTTTAAGAGTCACATATATTGCTTCTACTTTCCACACTTTACTTCGACATGTAGCAGCAATTGAAGACAAATGATCAAATGGTCTATCAAAAAAATTCTGTGACGTCAGAAAAGACCTCTCTATATCTTCACACATCCCCAGTTCAAAAGCTCTACGTACTACCAAAACACCTTGAAACTCCAAGTAATCCATGCCTCTTCCCCTTGTTTATCTACTACACCAGCCACATCCTGATAATCATTACAAACTCCTCTCTCTTAATCCTGAATAATCTCGCGCGAACACTTGCGTGTGGCTGCAGTATAATTCCAACAAATGCCGTCTTGAAATCCCAGCGGTGCTTAAGAATCTCGTAGGGTGAATAAAGGCGCGAGAAAAAGCAGATCTCCTGGTTCAGGAAGCAGACAAGGATAGGAGGTGGCGAGGGGGAGGGGAGGGGGAGGGGGGCACCTGGCGAAAAGGCATTTTATTGCTTCTTGCGCCATTTTACGGGTGCTTAATTCCTCTGCCGACATCGTCCAAGTGCACCTCTGCCCACTGGTGGGATTTCGAAGATGCCGTGGATTCGACAATCGGAACGTGCAATCCTTTTGAAAAATTCACACTGGCTTGCACACACCATCTGAGAGAGACAGAGTAAGAAAGGAGAAAGGAGAATGAAGCATCTTCGTGCCCATACTGGGGTACAATAGTCTGAGGCAGTTTGCGCTCGAGTTGGCTGGACAATGGCGGGAAAAAAATGCGACGAAAGAGGCAGAAAGGCATTTGGCTGCTGAGAAATTCCGATATCGAGAGGTCTTGCTGAAATGTTCTACAATAGATGACATTCCAAAACGTTCTGCCTTTTTGATTTTTATTGCTCCTCTTCTCAAGTGGATTCTTGGGGTTCATGTTAAGGATGTTCACGAATTTTATGACACGTCAATTAGTGTCAAGTATCTCTTATCAAAATTACAGGACGAAACTGAATACTCTTTTGAATTGTTTAGAAGAATTCTCATGGGGCTGCTAGAGAATTCCTGTAAGCTTGCAATGGAATTTCTTACAGGAATTTCTAGGTTTTGCATCAAATTCTTCGGGTTCTACCATGAAGACGAAATTGATGTGATCTTCATATAAATAATTAGGTTTCTTGATAAATTTGGAATATATTTCTCAATAGTGGCTTTGCACACGATTTTTTTTGTGGTACACATCAATTCATATTTTCTTCTCAAATTAAATGATAAAATTTCTTTAATGAATTGTGTTGGATTATCGTCTGGATGAAAGGGTAACATTATGATTATTTTTACCATTACTTCTTTCCGTAGAACGCATTGTCTTTTTGGCAGTTTCATCACTTGCTTTGAAAAAGTTGGTTCCATTTTCTCATTAGTGGGCAATGAAAGAAAACTGGAAAACAGCTTTTGGAATATGAAGGGCCCCATATAGTACGAAAAATTGAAAATTAAAATTTGAACGGTTACAATGTTTCCATTCAGGAAAAAATGAGTGCTCGTTGGCGTATCTGAACTCCGTGTCGAGACCAATATTTACGTCAATCGATCCGCGAAGTAATGAGATGCCGATCGTCGAATTAACGTTACGAGGTGAACCAACAACGATGATCATGGATCCCTCTTCTGAATGGCCACTGAAACTAATGAACGAGATTAAGCATAAATCGTTTGCCATTAGTGCATATCCATTACAGTATTATTTCCCATTGCTCACTTTTTTTCCTTCTCCATTGAATTTTACTGGAAAAAGAATGCAGCAAATTCACAACACGCACTTGCACGTTAGACAACAATCTTCGATTTCTGGTGGGGTAAGATCGGCACCTCGAGGTATCCTTGGTCAGGAGGAAATACAACCGGTCGTTCTTCGGTTAACGACGAAATTATACGATCGAAACGAGTGGGTTTTAAAGGCATCAGTGTTACATGCCTACTACGAGTATATTCTCTTCCTTCTTCTACCATTGCGAGGAGGGAATAATTTTAATGAAAGGTACACTTTTCTGTGGAACGAAGGAGTTCCAGTTGCTCTTCGAAATTCGATCGATTGGCATCATGTTGTGGATATAACGATGAGAATCGATTTCCGACAAAGGGATGAGTCCTCCTGAGCAACTGGTGATCGGCGCCTATCGACACGTTTCAGTGGTTTTGTGCCATCTTGGTATTTTAATACAAAAGAACTGAGTTGGAATTCAGAACGCCCTTCGGGGGGCTTTGGCAAGAGGTGGAAATATTTCGGCAGGACCCAACAAAAATTCGATCCCTCGGAGTGAGGGATCAGGGGGGGAGGGAGAGTCATAAAAGGGTTCTGATGGCCCGCAGAAGCGTGTCTCCTTACTCTGGAGAACGTGATGACACGCAGGAGTGTGCGCAGCATCCAGAGAGCGTCTCGATTTCGGAGGGAAAAAATTGTGGACAATTTCAAGGCTGTTGAGGTTGGCAAATGTCGATGAAAAATTGGAATGAAAATGCGCTTAAGGAGTTTTTGTTGAGGAGGCGCATGGCAAAATTCATCGCAAGGGTATTCAATGAGACCATTTATTTGGATAAATGTATTAATAATCTGAGTAGAAAAAATTGAAAGTACTAAACGGGTATAAAAGAATGGCACATGACTCTTTGAGTGTACCCATACACAATAGACTTAAATACAGAATTTTTTGCATGTTTTAAATTTAGAATGGTGTAGATTGTTAATCGGTACAATTTATTTGTTCACAGAATCTATTCAAAATTATAAATTACACTAAAAATAATTTTGAGAATGAATGTAGTTTTTTTAATACCTCAATTTACTTTTTAGATTTTAATCTCTACTCTAATTATTGAATCGTTAGTTACCTCGTAAAACTCGGTTATTTTATTATTTCTTTATTAATTACCATCAATAATACTAAACTGAGCATTGAACTCCCACTTAACGGGAGTGTTTCTATTATTATTAATTCTCATTTCCATTTGTTTCCAGATCGTAACCTTTCATATTTGAGTATCCTTAATATTACTTTAAATAATTGGTTTTGTCGGTATCTCAGCCAAGAAGTGTAATTTGCAGACTTTAAACAGTATTTTTTGCATGAATCCGACCTAATTTCGCGCGATAAACTGCAGCGTACCCTCATAGGAATTTTAAATAAAATATCTAAATCGACAAATTCATCCAATGTATATATATCATATTGTTTAATATTAATTATAATTCTCAACTATAAACGTTACTAATTATGTTTCGATATTGCCATAAGTTCAGTTTGAATTAGAAGAAAAGTTAATAAAATACCAATAAGGTAATTGTTTACTGTAGCGTACTGTAGCGTACTGTAACGTACTCTCCTTGATATTCATGTTTCCTTTGAAGACTGAAGTGTGGTTGTTATAATTTTGTTTGTATGTTGTAGAAATGGCATTTTTTAGTGTCAGACACGGGTTACGTTTAAGGCTTTGAACATATCAAGACATAAATTTGGAATTCATACTGCTTGTGCAGATATACGGATCCTGTCCTTCTCCTTCCCGACTCAAGGTCTAAAAAATTTATATAATTTTACATAAATTCTGTTAACTTTAAATCAACGTGTGGTACTGAAAGAAAAACGTACTTTTGGCTGGAAAATTAGTTCTCGGTTCAAGAATATTTTGTACTATCACACAATTCTTCAGCCAATCTTTTCCTTTTATTCTTTAAGTATTTTTCATTGTCCAGAGGAGGAAAGTAATAAAAAAGTAATAGTTGTAAGGTTTTTCTTTCCCTGGACAACGCGCCGACTTAAGGGACACGAGAACAAGATTGGCTCAATAATAATGTGATAGTAAAAAATATTCTTGAACCAGGAATTAATTTTTCACCCAAAAGTACGTTCTTCTGTCAGTTTAAGGTATAAACAAATCTCACCAGCACTTAGTGTTACCCAGGGTTTGCGACCGAGACGCGATTGGAGTGAACCCGACAAGGTGCACAATGATGTACAATGGTGCTCATTTCACATCCATCTAAACTATTCCTCTAGTTGAATCCAACTCGATTTTATTGGGGATTTCTCTTAGTTTGGGTACTAAGTCGTGAATTAATTCAGATTCTCAAAGGAAATTGGAGCAGTAGTTATATTTAATAACTACTGAAATCGGAGTACCCTATTGTACACCATGACCACTAATAATTACTGTGACACCATCGGCAGTGACTGTCGGTTAGAGCATTAGACTCGTGTGCCAATACCCCGGGTTCAAACCCCGGCAACCACAGTAAAAATTTGTGGCACTCTAATCTCACAGTTTCATTGGAGAGCGGCAATCTCGTCATAGAGACGACTGTACCTGGGCAGATTTTTCTCTCAAAGCTTTTCCCTCGTGGGAACAAATAGTAACAACCTGAAAGTGTGTATGAAGGAGAATAATTCTAATTACTATTTTTTTTTTTTTTTTTTTTTTTTTTTCTGCTTTTGTAATCTATTTTGGTTTTTTTAGTTTACAAAGAAAGTTTGTTTTTTCTGTTTTTTACTTTTTTTTCTGTTATTTACATTGTATTTACATTAATAGATGTTTCTTATAACTCCTAGTGAATTAACTTAAATTTTTAGTTTACAGTTTTTTAAAAACTTATCAATACTTTTTAGAACTCGTGGATCCAACGAGTGGAGTATACAGTTAATGTGAATTGGAAGACTTATGTATTTCTTGATTTTGTTCATCATTATAATCCTATGATCTTTATATTTGGGGCAATTCCACAAAATGTGGTTAAAGTCCTCCTCGGGATGGCCACAAGAACATTTTGGGCTGTTTATCACATTTATACGATGAAGAGAACTTGCTGTGTTAACATGATTAGAGCGTGCTCGATTGATCCATACTGTTGTTTCTCTGGGTAATTTCGAGAACTTGACGAACCACGGTTTTTTATTATTTTTCCAGAACGACTGAAAATAGATTTTCCCCTTATGTTCCCCTTTTTCAGCTACCATTCTATTCGTGGACAAGAAAGCTTTTTGTTTAAATTGTTCTTTGTAATCGGTGAATGGGATTCTATTGATGTCTATCTGATCTTTTGATGTCGCATCCTTAGCCACTGAATCCGCTATTTCATTGAATTCAATCCCCATATGAGATGGGATCCAGTAAAACTGAACAGAGCGAAACGGGTATAATTCTATCGAGCGATTGTATTTTCGTTTTATTTCCAGAATATAGCTATTGGTTTTAATATTTAAGGAGACGTTTTGGAGTGCTTGAAGGGCACTGAGGCTATCCGAGAATATATGCACATCTTTGTCAATGTTATTCAGTGCTATGTCCATGGCATCATTGAGAGCTGAACATTCCGCGGTGTAGACTGATGCGTTAACATTAATACTTTTAGACTCAAAGATGTTTAGCTGTGGACATATTACACTAGAGCCTACCGCTTTTCCATCTTTCATTTTGCTGCCATCTGTAAATAGGCAATAAGAGGAGGCCCAGATTTCTTTTAAGTCTTCTGTCAGTATTTGAATATTTCTCGTTTTTTTTATCCGTTCCCCAAGTTCCAGATTCACCGAAATTTCTAGCATCAGATTGCTGTATTCATGATTGTACATACCAAATCCGTTTGTTTGTTCTAAGTTTCCCATAGTCATGTGGAGATTTGTAATACATTGCAGCAGGAGCCTGTTCTGTCTCTTGGCAATTTTGGGATTAGTGTCATAGAACCTCTCAATTGACTTATAGAGTACTAGCTGTTTATTGCTCATTACTTTTATTGTAAAATTATCAGCTAGAAAAACTGCTCGGTCTCTAATAGTTGTTAGTTTTGATTCAGCCAAGAGAATATTTGTGGGTGTGCTCCCACGATACCCCATGGCCGCCCTTATTGCGTCATATTGTATTTTTTCTAACTTATTGGCTAATTGTTTCGAGAAGGGGTAATAGATATAGATGCCGTAATCAATTATTGCACGAATATAGCTTTTATAAAGGATCAGAAGTGTCTCTGGATTCGAACCCCACCAAGTTCCTCTCAAGAATTTAATGATATTTATGGCTCTCTGAGTTTTCCTTTCAACATAATCTATATGCGGCTTAAATGTAAATTTATAATCAAATATAATTCCCAAAAAACGACATGATTCTATTGATTTGACTATATGATTGTTGACTGTTATACTTGTGTTTCCGGGGATGATTTTTTTATTATTGAAGTGTATTAGTTGAGTCTTCTGAGGATTAACATCCAATCCAATATTCAAGAGATTATGGCTTAAGAACCGAACAGATCCCTCCAATTGTAATTTGCATTCTTCAATTTTTTTACCAGAGCAATAAACTGCCGTATCGTCCGCAAACTGAGATATCACTACTCCTTCGGGGATATTTTGAGTAATTTCATTAACGTAGATAGAGTACATTAGCGGACTGAGCACACCCCCTTGTGGTACTCCTTTGTATATGTGACGGATGCTATCGGAGTATAAGGTACTAATCTTTCTCTCATACGTTAAAAATTGAATAAGCTTAATGATATTACCTGAGCAGCCTATTGAAGCTAATTTTTTAACTAGGATACCACAGTTCACATTATCAAACGCGCCAGACACGTCCAGAAACGCAGCCAAGACATGCTCCCCCCGGGACAGTGCCTGGGTTACACACAATGTTAAATTAGCCAGATTATTTGCACACGAAGTACCCTTTCTGAATCCTGTTTGTGTGTGTCGCAGCAATTTGTTTTTCTCTATCCACCAATCGAGCCTATTCTTAACCATAGTTTCAAATAGTTTGCATACACATGGTGTCAAAGTTATGGGTCTAACACTGGTTCCATCGCTTTTTGGTATAAAGTGAACGAAATGATAAGTCCATGATTCTGGATATTCACCTGACGAGAACATTTCATTGAATAAATCTAATAATACTAATTGATACTTTACTGGTAATTTTTTCAATAGATAATAGTCAATTCCGTCTATTCCTGGCGAACTGGTAGTTTTACGAGACTTAAGTGCCATGACAAATTCAGAGAAATCAAACGGTTTGGATAAGAAGCTATTGTCTGAACATTTTGGTAGAGCTTTGGGGTCGTTGGGAACGTAAGGGGGACTAATCTTGTTTAATGCACTTTCGATTTTCTCAACTTCTTGCAGGTGTTCTTTTGGATTTACGTTTTTTGTTTTCACCCATTTATTTTTGAGAATTCTGGATTTATTCCATACGTATTTCATATTCACCCTGGAATCTATCGATTGAGCGAAGTTGATAAAGTCATTTTTCTTTTTTCTCTTAAATAGTTTTTTAGCGGAGGCACATATCCGTTTGTACTCTATCAGGTGCTTCAAGTCTCGCGAGTAAGACCATTTTTTGTATGCTGCACGCCTTAGTCTTTTGATGCGGTTACACTCGTCATCCCACCAACTAACCGGATTACTCCTATATTCTTTTCCCTTCTTTTTGCTATTGTTCTTATAATGGAGATTTTGATTAGGGGTATGTTTTTTAACTGTATCAATAATTGTTCTCATGAAGTTATCATATTTTTCATTTATCGTTACATCTTCGAGTTGTTCTGCTATTGTTGTATAGTAATTTTCTTCGAGCTGTTTCATAACCTTGACCCAGTCCGTTTTTAATGAATAGATCTTAAACGTTTTTTTGCAATAGGAGAACTTCGATACATTTAAATTCACAATGAGGGGGTAATGATCTGAGCCCCAGGGTTCATCATTTAAATTATAATTAATTATGTCGGAAATTGCCAAGGTAGATAACAATAGATCAATGTTTGATTTGGTATGTGTACGAGGGTCTTCATGTGATAGCGTGTCAGTATTGTGTATCGTAAGGTCAAAGTGTTCGATTGCTTTATAGAGTCTAGTACCATTGGTATCGTACCCCTGGCAATTCCAGATCGTATTGTGTGCATTGAAGTCGCCGAATATCAAAGTGTTTTCATTATTTTCTGAATTTGAGATTATGTCCTGCCACTCCTGCTCGGTTAGGTTAAACCCAGGAGGCCTGTAGCAAATCAACAGCGATAATTCCGGTTGTATGTTTGTAAGTCTCACCCCGCAGAGTTCGACTCTCTGATCGGGAATTACTAAATTTTCTACTTCTTTATAAGCAATATTCGATTTGATAAAAATGATTATACCCCCTCCTTTAGAATTCTCTCTATCCTTCCGAAATGTTATAAATCCTGGGTATCGAAATTGATTAAGCGGAGTTGTCGAACTGTTCAGTCTCGATTCTAAACATACTAGGATGTCGATATCTTTTAGAATGACTGGTAATTCTTCTTTTATTCTTCGTACACTGCGCGCATTCCAACAGACAATCTTTAAGTTTTTATTATACGTACTTTGATTTTGTTTATCGACCATGTTTTGTGTTTTCTTTTTTTTTTAAATACGATAAGAAGTCGAGTCGTCGGGAAGATGTGGTCGTCGTATGTGTCTTCGTAGATTATCTAGGACTAGGACGTAGAGAGTGCTGCAGGATCGGTGGCCTCGTCGGCAGCTGTCCATGAATTGTCGTTCCTTGGAGGCTCGATAGGTTCTTCGATAGATTTCAGTTTTTTGATTATTCTAGTTATTCGACTCTTGAGACTCCTGTCCCCGAGAAATTTGATTGCGTCAGTGAGTAAGGTGATCATTCCTTCCATGTCATTTGTGAAGCTCAGGACGATGGAGACGGGATTCTGTGTTCCATGCGTCCTCACCAAGAAGGTTTTCAATTCATCGAGAGTTAACGGGTACTTGTCTCCAAATTCAAGCATATGCGCCTCGAAATTCGTCAGGGCTTCATCTAATACTATCGTACTGTCATTGAGTGAGGAGTGACTCGTATGAGAGGATGGGGTAGACTCATTGTCAGAGTTGTCAGGAGTGACCGTTGTTTCAGGATTTTTTTTTTTTGCTGGAGCGATACTATCAGACGAGAGGCTGGCTGTTGAACGATTCCGCTTTGCGTATGCCGTGCTGGCCTGCTCCGCGTTTGCATTATTCGCATCGTTCCCTGGTATTGCCTGCTGGATGCTCCTATCGATTGTCAATTCTGGGTATTGTGACGTTGTGCTGTTTATATTGGATGTTTCCAGGTTCGGGTTATTAGTCGGGCAAGCCCTGGCCACGTGTCCTTTCCTTTTGCAATTAAAACAGGTGACAGCCTCGGTTGATGTAAATATCCAGTAATCGATCGAGTCGTGGAATACGCAGAATTTTTCAGGTAGCTTCGTGATATCCGAGACAGGGATTTGTATTTGTCGTCTGTTGCAAATGAGGTGCGTGAATCCCACGTCGTTGATGCCCGCTCTTACCGGTGTAAGTGGGGAGGCAGGAGAGATGCCTAGCCCAGTCAAAGTGTCCACGATGGCCGAATTAGGAATCCAAGGAAAAACGTTGGAAAATGTAACTCTTTTCGTTTTAGGGATGTACGATTGAATCAAGATGGTTCTTCCGTTGATGGTGACCGACTTTTCTCCTTCTACGAGATTTTCTGCAAGGGTCTTGTTAGCTAACACAAATAGTATTCTCTTGTTCGAGATGTGGGCTACTGAGATCATGTCTGATGGATTGACAAGTGTGCTAAGAGCCAGGGCATAATCACGAGTAGTTGTTCCTTCAATCACCTCTAGGATGATAGCTTGTTCCTTTTGGGGGAGAGCACTCTGCTGGATCATCTGGGAGTATGATGCACTAGCGTTGTTAACTTGACTTGTCGTGGCCATGGCGCTGGTTAAGGTATATTTCCCCCGTAGTCGGAAGAAATATGGACTAAAGCGCCTCCACACACACAAAAATTAAGAATGAAAAAAGGGAAGAGTCAGAGCAAAGTTGTAAGATATGCGTGACGCGTAACGTAATAATCTCAATCCGGTGTTCGAAGACCGAGCGGAGCGGTTTGTATACACGTCTAAACTCTACAAAGGTTCGATCGAGACTCCTCTAATTACTATTACACTGACTATTGATAATCCGAGGATGTTATTGTAAAACAAAGCAAATCGTTGTTATTTATTCCCTGAAATTATTATGGAAGTAATGAAAAGCTGTCGTCTATTTGCTAAAAACATCGTCTCGTCTTTTTCCCAATACTTTCAGTTTTTATTATCAACTTTTACTGCAGGCTTTTAACCCAGAAGCACAATACAATTTCAATTTTATTGTACCATCTGGTACGAAGTACGAAACCGGTGGTGTTATAAACCTCGTAATAACCGTCGGTTTTTCTTTCATGTCGTCTTCACGGTACCTAACCTGTGTCAAATTTCTATGATCACTTTCGTGATCATAGATTCAGCGATCATTGGAGCGTGAAAAATCGAAAAAACATTCGTGAAGGATCGAGCCACAAAGGATTTGCAAATAATAAAAATCCATGATGTAAAAGTTGTAGATTATCGGATTTAAAGAGAGCCAGCTGAAACTTGCGACTTAAAATTAATAGACCAAGAGAGAAAAATGTGAAAATAACATTCACTGGAGAAAATCACTGGAGAAAAAACTCCCTAAAAATTGATTTTCCGTAAGTCCGGAGAGCAATGGGGGGGTCTTAGCTTTTATGCAACTGTTGTGTACCTTTTACCCAAGAAGAACAGTTCCAGAGTTCTGCAATTTCTATGTTTACTTGAATCGCCTGAACAATTACTTGGCAATGGAAGAGCGCAAGCTGAACGCCTGTAAGTTACGCGCGTTCCGCTAATCCTCTTCATGACATTAGTCCCAATACACCGCGACTCTACCCTCGTTTCGCTCAATCTAGGAAGCCACATTCAACATATTCGGGAGGGTTCGCCTTTGGCTGATGATCTCATGAGGCAAAAAAGATTTTTCGCACTTGTTAGGAACGAAATTTTTTATCACAGCGGGATGAAATAGTATTTTTCTGCCTACGTGGACCAAAAGTGAGCATTCTAACCTCGCTTCGCTCGGTTAAAAACGCTCACTTTCGGCCATTTTGGCAGAAAAATTGTATTCAACCCTCGAAAGGAAAATCAGACAAGCATTCCTCACGTACTTATAACCCTCGCCTGCAGCTCGGGTCGTAATTTTGCACGTGAGAACAACTTGTCAACTTTTCCTCCTTAGTGAGAAATATACTATTTCTGTACTACTTTTCATAATTTCTCGTCTAGGAATCAGTATGCTATACCAAACTCGAAAAAATGAAAATCCCTATAAAAAATATTATTCCTGGGCGGTTACGAAGGGGTTTTTTTGACTCGCGTGGTTGGCCAGCCCTCCCCTACTACGATTGGGACGCCAACACCACACGAGTAAAGACCCCCATCAGAACAATTTCGGACAAATGCTTTTTCCAACCTGTCATGATGCATTTAAAGTCGCATTAATTGTTCGATTCTCGTCAATTTGATAAATAAAGCCCTCGATAGCTTCACCCAAAAATCGTGGGCTAAACTGGACAATCCGATAAATCATTTCACCCCAGACTCATTAATATTGATTATTAATTTAAAGCAATTGGAAGAATCGTAACGCGGTGATAAATAATCAGAGTTGAAGGCATCGGTGTTGAATAAAATTACATTTGGTTTCGTCTGTTGTCCTGAGGAGATACGGTACCTTGGCTTAATTACTTTGCTCCTTCGTTAATATCAGCGGCTAGTCAAGAATCAGCAGGCATTCCGCCGCAAGCAAATGCCTCTTGATCATGAAAAAAATTGACATAAATAATCTAGATGTCACAATATCGAACCCAATGATTAGGTTAGATTCTATCGTTGAGACGATGGAGATAAAAAAAATACAGATACCGTAAGCAAACATGGCTCGATGCATCGTACAGGAAATGAATCTGGATCTACTAATTGACAGAACTGATTCCTTTAATTAAGTTGGCACGGTGGTCGTGGTAGAGCGACACGGATTCCACAGGCTCGCGCTTCTTTATTTTCAAATGTTGCCTTGTTTTGTTGGGTCTTTTTGGAGGATCTTCGAGTGTTCATTACCCTTGCTATCCGCTTGGTTTTGCTGACGTGGCTTGGCCTCTCCCTTCTTTCGTTACGCGCTATTCCAACTGCTCTTCAAAGACCCCAAGGGGAACCCTGAAAGCTTGAAACCCTCCAATTTGTCGAGGCGACCCTCTACGCCCGTCGTCTCCACTTGGCGTTCAGTGTCGCCAGAATGGGACTCTCTGCCATCGCTCATTATTGCCAATTATTTGTCCTTTCTCACTGAAATGGCGGGGGATAGAGAGTTAATTAGACGAAAATATTTTGAGGGACTACTCACTTGACTAAAGAGAAAAATGTATAAAATCATAGTTGCACTTTCCAAAAAAGGTTATTGATTCAATCTAAAGCTTCTGCTTGATCTGAGTAAGTTAGAATTGAGTCGAAAATCTATTTAATCAATGTAGATTTCATCTACGTGGATTTAGTTAGAGTTGACGAGTTGATTCATATCAACCCCAATCGAGTCCCGCTCACTTGATTCGAATCGATCCGTTCATCCGACTTGAATCGCCCAATCGGATCAATCCGTTTATCAACCCGAATACGAAAACTGATCGTTGGATCGTCTTAAAAACTCAATTTGAAGTTTCAATTTAAAAAAAAAACTCTTTCAGAAGTCTCAATTTTATTCTTGAAAATATTAATTGGAACCTCTTGAAACTCTAAGATTCAGACCTTCCCCCTCAATTTAAGAAAACTCGGCTTGACATTTTGGAGCACTCAAATTAACACTCTTGGAAGTCTCTTAAGTTGAGACTTCCAAAGCGATGAAATGTCAAGTTTCAATTTAACACTTTCAAACCTCTCGATATCATCGTCAACAATCTCAAGTTACGACTTTGAATCCTCAAAATGAGACTCCATTTCATCAAGTTGATCTTGATCAACTTCTAAAAATCAAAATTTAATAACTTTGATTTCTTAAAATCTATTTATTGACTGAAATTTCCTAGAATTTACCATAAAAAAAATGTTAAACATTCTTCTCTTGATCCAGTCGTGTTGATCTCCCATCATAAAATCCACAAACACCCAGCGTGGGTGTCCCCCAAGCCGCCCATACCGATGCATCCAGTTTTCCTTGCTACAGCCCCTCAAGTAACAATTTAATTACAAACTCTCCACACATATTCACAATCAAATAACCCCAACCACCCACGTTCAAATTGATTCTGCTACGGTATTAAAATTCAGGTATTGCAAGAGGGGGAGGGAGGGGGTAGGCTAAATTTATTGGATTCAACTTTTCTGCTCCATTTGCCCCAGGGCGTCAAACAGTAGTCGCCACGAAAGGATTCACTCTTGAATTGCAATTAAGAAGTTCGTCACGCCGATTTGGATGGTTATCATCCTGGAGGTACAATCAGAACGAGAGAATATTAAGATTATATTTAGAACCACCTGTCTACGTTAAAATGTCTAAATCTCCCAGTACCAGAGACGAACACGAAGACAAGGCGTGTTTATTTCCTTTGGCAAAAAATATTTATATATTTTTTTCTTCGGCAAAGTTGTTGCAAGCCTCTCGGCAAGGGTCGCCAAGTGTTTTGTTAGGCATTTCAGGGGTATTATTTCAAAACTTTTGCCCACCCATACACTCGTGCATGCACTAGTCCCCTCGGGGCATGTGAGTCTGACGATACCATGGGGATTGTGTTCCCCGAGAACCTGCACACATGTGTGTTATCGCAATGGATAACATGGCCCCGGGCTCTGCATTTGGTTGCGTGACGTCGTGGAACAATAAAGACTGCACTAGGTGGAAACACGTGCGAACATCTTCACCATCTAGTGTCCTAGGCTTCGGTGAAATATACGACTAGTCATTTGGTTGGTTCTAATGGGCCTCTAACGTTTATCGTCGCATGTCGGGGCAAATTTGAATTCCGTGGGAAGGGTATTTTTCTTGCTTGTAGAAGTTGTGTCATTAGAGTGGGTAAAAGCACTTCGATTTATTTTACGAATTGTTCAAGTAGATCGGGAGACAACCCTCAAAACTATGAGTAAGTGGAAGTACTGAGAGGCGCTCATCTTTCGATTACTTGAGTTTTGAAATATTCTCCGCATTAGCGAATTAAGTGAACGGACTTTGTGCAATATTTTTCGAAATATTTGAGATTCAGGCATAGAAAAAAATATACGCGGAGAGAAATTTTTTTGAAATAATTATCTTTTCATTGAGTAATCATGTAGCATTTTCGATGTTCGCGAAAAATTACCCAAATGCCCAGGAAAATTGCGCATCTTGAAGCAAAACTATACATACGTCTAGACTATTTTTAGTGAGGGATAAACAAATTTTACTGAGAAGTTGGGAAATTGTTCACGGAAAATTAGACAACTTTCATTGAGCAGTCCACAAACATTATATGGACATCTAGAAACGTTGTTCTGTTTCAATTACTTTTTTTATTCATTAAATGAGTAAATCTTTATTTTGTTTGTCCAGCAAGAATCAGGATTTACACACATCCTTAGACGAGATTTGGATTACAACGGTGGGATCTCCAGCCCTGGAAACATAGTTATTTTTCAATGTTCGTTCAAACTTGATCCAATCTGGGATGTTGAGGCTCGCCCAGTCATTATCAATCCTGGATCAAGCCTGATCGAACCTTGTTTTCATCGTTCATTCTGACCTGGGAATTTTTAGTAAGCAGTAATTTTTCCCAAGCCACCAAAATATTACACAATCATATAACGATACGGTAACTTCTACTGAATTTTTCTCTCCGTGTATCTAATTCAAGTATATTTTTTCCCCGAAGGTGCCATGTAATTTATTCAAATTGATAAGATCACCTCGAAGATTTCTCTGTCTAATTAGTTAAGGTTAAATATGGATGACAGATACGAGATTTTTTTTTCGTGGAATCGGCTGGCGGTGGGCGCGAAGATCCGCCTAAGATGCTTCAATTGTCAAGGCACACTTTAGTGTAATCCGAATGAATAGAGCAGCAGTGTAAAGCCTTTAAACCCTAATCCACAAGGTCTTAGGTGAAACCCGGTCGTTTATTCTCCTGTGATATTCCCCGAAACCATAATAAACTACCCTTTCCACCCAATGGCCCCGAGGTTGGGCGCTCCCAGTTCAGCAGCCGGCGGAAAAACGTGAGATCTCTATCTCAAAAATAGTTCTTTCTACCGTTCATTCATGCCGCATGTCGGCCATTGTCGGCTGCTTACTCGAGTAAATATTTATCCTTGTTACGTTTCTCGCAGTATTTTGGGATCATCAGTATTTAGGGTAAATCCTTATGGTCTAGTTTTGGAGAGATCTGGAGCAGCGGAACAGGTGATGTTTCAAAGTGGTACTTGAATCGTTTATTTTTATTATGGCAGTTATTCCCAATTAACATTCTGATTTTGGACCTTTTGAATATTCAATTGAATGGTAATTTTCACATCCAAGTAACGAAGAAAATTGTAAAATATTTTTGTAATTCATGTAACAATTTTATTGCATCAGTAATTCAATGAGCCGATTTTTTGTTCAAATTTTTATCTACCAAATATAAACGTTTTATATGATTACTCTACTTCTATGATTAGTTCGAATTTCAAAATTTAGCTGAATATATAGAAAAATAAGTTTTTCCAACAAAAAAAATTCAATTTTAATTCGACCTCCCGAAAAAATGAATTACCGCATAATTCCATTTAAAAGAAAAGGGGAATTGTTTTTGAAGGATGAAATGCTGACGGCACAAAAAAATTCCAGAGGAATCCCTACAGTCCCCATTTATGACGTAGCATATCACGACAACTCGTCAAAAATCTTCATGGTATTTCAACTGATAACATCTTGTCAGAAAAAAATTATGATCTTACCATTGAATTCTGCTTCGTAGGGATGCAAAATTATGGAGACGTTTTTACATCTGCCACCACAAACATGGAAATTACGGAGACGACAGGGCGGAGCTATTTTCTCATTTCGTCTGAGTGCATAAAGAACACTCGGACGATCCCGAGATTTTAATAAGCGTGAGGGCCAAGGACCCGAGAGTCCAGCGGGACAAAACATAAATTAAGCAATTACCCAGGATTATGAGGATGCTCACGGATGATGGTTAGACCAAGTATTTCGTCTTTCCACCTTCCTTGAATAATCTGCGTGAGTAGTTCATTCCGTACTGCTGCGATGGTGAGCCCCTCCCACTTTCTTGAGGTGCTTCATAGCTGATATAGGAGCCATCCTGTCCAAACTTAAAACAGAAGTGGATAATTACTTTGTTTTAGGTCAGAGCCAACAGTAATTATAAATTATCCCCTCCTCGAAGGGATCCCGATAACCGTAGATGATAAAACATGAAACTACTTCTCTAGATCATTTTTCAACATCTCTATTGGTCATTAGTAGCTGTATTAACTTGCATGAAAAAAGCAAATAATTTGTTAATACTTCTATTGGATATGGTCAAAAATCGACCGAAACATCCTTCCCCCATCCCCGAAAGCTTCCTCGAAAATAAATCCTCGACAAACAAATATCCTGAGTTAATTCCCTTTGCGTATTTATATGAAGAAAAGGAATTTATTCTTTATTTTGATTCATAAAAAAAAATATTTTTGAATGACTTTATTTTAATACCTAAAATTAATTATTCAGGAAAAGGTTTCACACGCTACTATTATGAAAATATTCTTCTCGGGATAAAAATTCCGACAGCAACAATAAATATGACAAATTCGGTATTTGTATTTTAAAACCACGTGAAAAATAAACAAACACCCCCTTTTTTTACGTGCAAAATGTGGTTCATATATTTTGAATGTGAAAAAGGTTGAAATTACCACATTTTGCGTCTAATGACTTACATCAAAATATCCTGGAGGCGTCATTTAATACTCTTCCAGTAATACATAAATTATTTGAAGGAATCTCGTTTCTCTCCACGTACCCGCACCCTCACTTGCCCACCTCCTCCCGAGACATTCCACGAACGCACGCTTTGTGACGCCCCGCTTTGTGACGCAACCTTGAAGAATTCAGTACCGATTCATGCAATTTCCTTCCGCTTCCCTGTGACCTGAATACCTGCTTCCTTTCAACTGAGAAGTGCACCCATGCGGGCTCCATCATCTCCTTACCCCAGGTTTTTCCGCAGATAAAAAACAGTCGAACGTGACGCAGTCCATTCGGGAAAAAAACGTTTTAGTGTCCTAAAACGCATTGGACCGGTCACTTCCCTCGAAAAATTATTCCTTTCACTCGTCTGTCGGACTAGTCTGTCTCTTTTGTCTGTATCCTGTGAATATCACGGCGCCAAGACACTTTAAGACTCGAAAATACGCCCCAAAACATAAGAGAGAGAAGAAGTTTTTCATTAATTCCAAGGCGCCACGTTGCAGTGACCATAAAAATCTGGAAGCTGAATATTAATGGCTGCTTAGGGGTATAAACCTGGGATCACAGCTCATGCGGCAAGAGGTGCATGGCCAGCGAGGGGGAGGGATAATGTAAGCAGCAGGTTCTGAACGTGGCACCACTGAATTCAAGATTAAATGGGAACTTTTGTTCCTCGTATGCACTAAAATATCAAATTGTCAGCGTCTCCTGCATTCATTTACATTCAATTTTTGCAGATGAAACATTGAAACTGAAAGAAATTGAGAGTGGAAAAATGAGTTTTTTCAATTTTATTGTAGAAAAAAATGATATTGTATATTTTGATATTTTTGCTTCGTCCAGTTTATGCTTTAATTAGTACGAGTAAGTTGATCCCTTCTAATTAACATCTTCATTTGCAGTATTTAAAGGAAATGTAAATGGATAAAGATCCTGAACGATGACCAATCGTTTGTAGTCCCTTCGACCCACGCACCGGTAGATTAAAAAATGTCTTTCCCGTTTTTGGAACGTGCCTCGTTATAAGTATGTTGAGTGGTGATTCAAGTCATAGGTGGAAATGTGTTCTTTCAACGGCTTCAACGGCGTATCATTAAAAAAGGGGCATGTACTTTTTTTTTAAATTAGCATATCGGTGTTTCCAAAGTCAGCTATTAGGAGACTTACTTTATGACTGGGCGTTTTGTGTTCACTACAAGGTTAGGAACGTTTTCAAATTATTATAATTTAAAATTCCGTTTGAGATGAAATCATTCATGAAATCTCCGAGTGTTTTTGAACTGAGGTAATTGGAAAATTGTCATTCTGTTGATGCTCGTACACTTGGGCTTCTACATAGAGTAAAGGTTTTTATTGCTTTCGAATAGAAGCATTATAATCGTTCAAATTTACGTTTCGGATTTTTTGTGTCAGGGTAACTAAATATGGTCTAGAAACAACGAATATGGTTTATGCGTGCCTGTGAAATTGTTTCCAATTTTTTTATTTCCCTTGTAGTCCATAACGGCAGTACATAAATTCATGATTTTTTAAGAGGATCTAGACCTCAATGATCTCTATTCATCAGGTGATTGAAAGTTCAATTATCCGTAGAGCTTCTGAAATATTCTTAGGTTTTCAAAAATTATCTTTTCGACGATTATTCAACACGTAGTTGTTGAAATGTAAGGAATAAAGTCTTAAAAAAAACAATAGCTTCTTGATTCTATCAATTCATGGTTGAATTACAGCATATTGATTGTGATAAGAAAACATGTTTTTCCTATTTCGTCTATTTTTCGAGTTGAACTGAAAAATTGATAGCTATATGAATGAAATCACGACTTAAATATTCGATTCAATGCTTTGGCAATAAAGTCGAAAGATGGTGAAAATAAAATTACCACTTATCAAGTAATGGAAAATTTATTAAAAATGACTGTAGTAAAACGGAAATTTTCAAAATAAGTAAAGACATCCGGAAGTATATTGCCAATTTATCATCAAAAACCTATTCTCATTCACAGAAAATGCAATTATCCATTTGTTAATAAAGGTAACGATATGTAGGTTACATATCCCTAATTTTTAAGAAGTTACTACTGTTCAGAATTTGCGATTGTGAAATTCAAAGACTGCAAAATTCTGACATTCGGTGATTTTGTCATCCATTTCGAATGCCATTTTCTTCAGGAATCCTACGAATATTCAAGGAAGTGTCTGTAATTTACAGAGAGAATACAAATACTCAATGATTATTCTAATCAGTCCCTGCCAGGGAATACTATGAATTCCCAGAGTACTACACTACCACATAAACAATATAAAAATTGTAATGCATAAAACTTTCTTCCATCAAATTTAATTTTGAAAAATTAGTACTTTGAGCTTTTCATAATGCCAATTAATCACCTTCACACTCGGTTTCCACGAATAATTCTGCGACGAAACACTTAAAATTCCTCAGATATTTTCCCATTAACTTCTACAAAAATATTACTCAACAACCCCTAAATAACAGACATTCAAAATGTTTGGAACTCTTTTCAAGTGTTGCCGACCTACAGCACAGCCTAGGCCTCCCTGAGTATATTTACGTGTCCTCGAATGTTATTATAAGTGGAAACACTCTGAGAATGGTAGATTCAGATGGACTCACACCGGATGCCTCAGCGATATCCGTGTATCCTCGAAATTCCACATTGAGGATTTTGCCGTTGGAAAAAACTCCACCGGAATTCGTTTCCCATGCAGCAACAACGTTTACGCTTATCTCCTGTTATTTCGTTTTGTCCAACCATTTGTGAAACACTGATTCCCCCATCTGCATTCAAATATTCGCAATTAGTTGAGCTGATGCTGCGTCAAGTGCCACTTGAAATTACCCGTTGGGCTGAATAAAATCTTTTATAATACGATCTGGATGGGTTGGCGCGACCTGTGAGGTCCCCATTTCACTCCTACCATTTGTATACTTTCTTCCTTCGGAGATCGAGAAAATCGATTAACTAACGATGTGGACATTCTGCCAGTGCCATCAGAATCTTTTGAATCCCCTTAGTATTGCTCATTTAATTTGTTCGAATGGTCAGATTCGTGCAATCAGGTTCTTTAGCATATTCTGACTGATAAAACATCTACAACTGATGGAATTACCCATATCTTCAGGCAAATTAGCATCACGGTAGCATCACTTTAACTTCAGTTCGAGAATATTTGCAGAAGTCTAAGTTAATTCATTCGCAATTTTTAACCCCACTGGGATGAAAATAACAATCTTATGATAAGTGAACTGTAACTTTGATCGAACAACTGATGGTTTGAAAAATTTAAGAACAAAATATCTGACACTGTGAAAAAAATGCATTAAGAAATGTTTTACTTGTCCGAAACATGAGGACAATTCATTCGTAAGATATTGAGTTCTAAAATCAAGTCCTTGTCCTCGAATCTTTTGGACTGAGGGTAAAAAACTATTGAATCAATCGATTTAAGAAGCCTTATTTTGTGAAATCCGTTTTTGTTCCGAACGAATAGGCCTGGTCTTTGAGAGGCATACGAAATCTTTTGACGAATGTCGACTAGCTGTCTCAGAATAAGATATGTCACTCTTGAAAATTTTCAAGCCATGAGTTTGTTTGATATTTTTTACAAAAAATATTTTTGTTCCAGACATAGAAAAAAATAATTCCTCTTTTCTAAGGAAATTTTGAAATAACTAGAATTGTTTAGACACTGCAATTGTTAAAGTCAATAATTTCGAAAAAAATTTCAGTCTGCCAATCAATGACAATTTAATAAAGATCGCGCACCGAAAAAATTCTGTCATAAAATTGCCAAACTCGGATTGAATTCTGTTCGTAATGCTCATTTAATTTGTGAGAATAATCAGACTCAGACAATTAGGTTATTAAGGATCTTCTAACAGATCAATTATTAAAAATATATGAAAGACTAATAATAGTACTTTAAACCGACTCACAACTTTTTATTGGAAAACTGAATGAAAGTTGTTTTTATATATTTGGGATGTGATGGGAAATAACATTTCTGGTGGCGGAACGCTGGTTGCTTGACATGAATTGATGATGTCAAGACATAATGAATTGAAATTCAGTATGCTTCGGTAGTTATACGGATACTTACCCATTCCTTCACTACTGAAGGTATATAAATTTAAAACATTTAAATAAATTAAATAAATTCATTTCAACGTGTATATAAACCTCTCGAGCACTTAGCGTTACCCAGGGTTCGCGACGGGGACGCGGCTGGAATGAACTCCAAAAGGTGCACCATGGTGCTCAAAGGTGTTCATTTCCCACCCACCTAACTGTTCACCTAATTGAGTCCGCGATTATACTTAGTTTAGGCACTAAGTGATGAATCCATTCAGTTTCCTTGCAAAGTTGCGTGGAGTCAATATACGTCCTAATTACCGAAAGACTCATTAGTCTTCAGATAAATTGGTATCACAGTAAAATTCCTTTAACTCTAATTTCGGAATATGTGCGAAAAAATGAACTAATTTAACAATGATTTTTTTGGACAACTCCTAAGTAACTATTTTTCAATCTCGCATCAGCAGTCCTGAAAGTCTTAAATTGAATTCGAAACTTGGAAGGTTTAAAAACCATAATTTCTCGGGGTTTCTGTGTGGCCTTCCGTGTGATTCCCCACCAGATTTACCGCAGTTTGGGATGAAGAAAATTATAAATATCTCGGGTCTGTTGTTTTACCGTTGCACTTTCGCTGAACCTCTTACGTATAAGGGCAAAACATTTCTTCATAATAATACATCTAATGAGTAATTTGACCTCCGTACAAGCGATGGGTAACGCACAATTACAGCGAGGGATAAGAAAAATGGATTTACGTTCGTGATTTTTTTGGTGGGGGGAAAAGTGAGGTACCTTCGGCCAAGGAGCCTTTAATTTTTGCTGAATTGTTAGCGGCGGTTGAGGCTAAAGATGTAGATTAATAGACCAGTTTCAGACGAGTTTGGTTTTACTTCCTGTAATAAACGAGACGGATAAGGTTCGGCTTGAAAGGTTGAGACTCAAGGTCTGTATGGGGGAAAATATGCAATTAAATTAAGAATAAAAAATTATTTCTTTGTTGAGCTGCAATTCTGCAAATTCTGAAATTCTCGTACGTAAAAATTCCCGAGTGAACAGGCATTTTGTCGACGATAAATGAATTGCTGTCATTTGGACTGTAGACCATTCATCTTCAGTATAATATTTTTTGACTCGCTTCTTGTTACATACAGTTAAAAAAATAAGTATTTGTGAATTGTAACTACTTTCAATTTTTTCACTATTTTCAATCAAATTTTTGTTAGATCTATAATATGACGGTCGTTAAAATCTACCGTGTGGAGTTTAACGTTATTCAGTTTGTTCTGTCAATCAATAACTAAATATTATTAAAAAATGATTTTCTTTGCCCACAATTTTTTGACATGAACAAACACTAAAAAAACAAAACTCTGGAATTTTCCGGCAAATCAGAAATTTTTCTAATACCATTTTAATCAGTCTCAGATACCATTAATCATGAATTAATTACATTCTTCTCCAATTTTGAAATAAAAGTCAATCACGATATGAATAATTTTTTTCAACTATTTGCGAAGTATTTTCTGATTGGCTAACATTAGGAGACTTATTTATGCAATTAAGCGACTCTCTTTCGCTACTAGACCCTTTTCTTCTCCGTGCGTTCATTTACCAATCTACCTATCAATTAAATCGTTTCCACAATTATCCCTAAGACAATAATTATCCAGTAGTCCGAGGGGGAGGGGGTCAGTCCACCAAAAATCCCCCAATTCATTCGCTCAAATTAGCTCCCCCAGTAGTCCACCCCGATTCGCCAACCATTTCAACTACTCAATTAACAACAATTACGTCTTCATGAACCTTTTATCATTCCCCGCTAAATCTCAGGTGCTGCTAAGACGGTAAATTGCTAGTCCTTGCATATAAACCCCGATTTGAATCATTAAATCCACGCACTTGAAACCACGAACAGGTCCTCTGCGACGATGTCCCAGCGAGTTGCAGCAGAGGTAGCCAAAATTAAGACGTTCCGGTCTGGAGTTTTGACTGGCTCCATCCACGCATCGGCCACCCCTTCCCCTTTGAGGTCCATTGAGGACCTCAGGAACTTTCAACACAGATGCATATAGTCAGATGTCCGACATCGTCTCCAGCAATTTATCTAAATTACAGGGTGGCGGAACATTGATTAGGGGGGGTACGATTAAACAATCTAGGCCTCCCTGGTCGAAACTTCTGGGAGGGCTGGGCCCCACCAGAGACGTTCAGAAATCCTTTTGACCGTCTCTGTCGTGTTTCTATGCGCAAAAATGGCTTTTTGCAACGAAGCAGATGATCGCCCCCAGGGCACTCCACTCAAAATGAAGCAGTTATACGACCGAACTAATAACATATTTAGGGATGGCCAAGGGGTCCCACTCCACTGGAGTCCTACGACCGCCCAAGATGGCACGCTTCCAGGCCTAGAGAAAGACTTTTTTCACGTTAAGCCAGACGGAGGATTTTTTTCAGCAGGGCGTAGGGATGATCGAGCATGTGGAGGAGTGAAATGCAATTCTGAATATGGCCGGCTATTTAGGGTGATTGCTTTATTATGTGCGGAGGGAAGTCAAATTGAATCATTCGGAATTATTCTGCAGTGGGCTCGATGAAGTTCTTAGCTGGTGATGTTGATGGATGGAAATTGATGTTGTAAATGTAAGAGGATTATTTATTGGGGGAACATACCTTTTTTGGTTGTAGTCTAGGGGATGGGACATATTCAAGACTATATTCTGGAAGAGCAGAATAAAAGAAGGGAGAAGCTCCCCAACAAACAAAATTTAACAAAATAATATTTGTAAATTTATTTGAACTTTGCTGCCTCCTTCAATATCTGGGATATTTAGTTTTTAAAGTATGTCTACTGTTTTAGTAAATTGAAAAATTATTCGTGAATTTTTTTTTTATTTAATTTTCATTTTGGTGTGGTAATGAAAAAATATAGAAAAACATTATTTAAGCCAAGATTTTAAGTATAAATCAACAGGTTCATTGTAATGAAAGATTAAATCATGCGTTTTTAATTCATTAAATAACATAATTGAAACTTGCAAGATGTAGTGTGAATAATATTTGCCGCATATAATCTTTTCCAAATTGTTCTGGAGCAGTTTAGTTGGACAAGTCATTCGAAATAATTTCTATCTTCAATTTTCGAAAATGTGGCAAATATGGAATATTTCAAACATTCGCGTAGAAAATTTAAGCCCAACATTTTTTCTAAAAAAATGATTGCTCTCAGCATTGCAGGACTTCCTCCTCATCCTGATATTTCCGGCGATTTCTCAAGGACCTTGATACACTGCCTGAAAAATACACTCCCTAATCCCACCTCGAGATGCATGACAGGAAACGTTCACACATGACAAAGCTCCACGTTTTCACAGTTGAAAATCGGGGACAATGGGGATGTCAGTGGAGCGTCTTTGTCGGCGAATTTTCTGTGGCGCACGTTTTAAACTGGACCTACTGAAGACCACCAAACACGTGAGGACCGCTAGTAGACCTGGCTCTCAAATAAAACACATGCCATCGACTTTCGCAAGTTCTCCCCGGGGGTTTCTCGACCCTCGAACAACTGACCCGCCTCTTCCTGAAGCGAGAATAAGCGTGTCTACATTGTCTCGACACGTGTAGCATTCGGATTATGTGTTTTTTCGGAGAATATCCAATGTTTTTCAATGGACAAATATTGACAACAGCCGTTCTTTTGACACAGTATTAGAACAATTGTCAATTTTTTCTAAGACTTTGGGATATTATGTCATCAGGCGATAGAAGTATTTACCTATGAAAGTGATTTTGATGGTTATGATTACATTGATCGAAAAATATTATTACACAGATTATTTTGAGTTTGAGTCATAAAAGGGCATTTCAATGCAGTCTTTTGTGGAGATATGCAATTATACCGTTTAGAGCAATTCACACCTTCAAATACCATATTACCTTTCGAATGGCAGGAGTTTATTTACTTTTACGTTTTTTCGTTATATTTACCAAATTTCAGCTCTGGATTTTTTGTATTTTATCGACCCCTTATAATCCAAAAAAAATCGAAAATGCAATTTTTACAGTGTCTACAAATGTTTTTTCCAATTTTTATGAAAAAACTTCGTTTGGATCTCGCCGAACTCAATCGTATGAAATTTTTCATTATCTAATTTCTCTCCGTTCATTAATAAATTAAAATGATTAAAAATTAAGAATTCTATTGGGATAAGTGCATATACTTCTGTTTTAGCATAAAAAAAGGACCTCCTACTTCTCTAGGCAATTATGCGGTTATTCCGCGTTCAAAATCAGCAAAAAATAAATTAAAAATACCTCTTGACTCCTCTTTTAACTACCCACGTTTCGAGTGGTATATCAGGGCACCCTTTCTTTATTTTGATCTGCAACAATGTCGGTATGTCAATGTCGGTGGTGTAAGTGATGAAATTATATTTATAGTTACCAGAAGGGGTAACGGAGTTGACCGACACTATGACCTATACTAGGACCTATGGTAGGTCCTATACTAAGAGTCATAAGTTCCACCAAAATTCGACACAACCAACAATATCGCTGGTGTAAGTGATGATATTTTTAAAAGAGGAGTCAAGAGTTATTTTTATTTATTTTTTGCTGATTTTGAACGCCGAAGAACCGCACAATGACCTGGAGAAGTACGAGTTTTTTAATACTTATGAAAGCTGTTGGAATAGTTCTTCTACTGAAAAAATTGAAGAACATTTTCTCTAACAGAACCATTCGGAAATAGGTCGCTAATTTCTTAGCAAAAATAATAATTTCATGAAAACGAAGGCGATTCACTTGCTTCCCACATGACGTTCCACATTTGCCTAATCGAATCAATCAACATATTTGATTTCAGATAATAAAATGCACGTGTAAGGCATGGTTATCCCCTCAGCCCCCAACTCGCGCAACCGTGAAAAATCAAATATTTGGAAGGCAGGTGCTGCCGCACAGGTAGATAATAAGGATTTTCCCCTTGCGATCGCCCGATGATTCCCAAGTCGGACTGACGACTCACTCGCATCCACACCCTCTCGATCCTCAATCTCAAGACGGACCCCCTTCACATGGAAACGGTAATTAGGATGCTGCACACTTCATTAGCATAATAACTCTTTTAACCTCCCAAAAATGCACAGGAGGGAGAATCCAACCGCTGAATCCCGCGGCTTTCCTCACGGTTCTTTTTTCGATTTGAAAAAGGGTGAGGAGAGAGGGAGATGCTGACGTTTTTTCGACGCTCAAGGCGAGGGGAGGTGTCGAATAAATTGAGGTCGCGTGGGGCGGACGTCTGGAGTTGCGGACCACACTGACGCCTAGCCCTGCACTCGGTTTACGTCAGGATGCCAGGCTCCTGCAGACCACCAGAAAAACGTCTGTTTTTGTGTTTTTTTTTTCTCTTTAGTTTCGAGTTTTCGGGTGGGTGGAAGAGTTGAGAGGCCGCCATGCCGACTTTGATGGTGGATTTCATTGATTTTCCGACAGGTTCAGCAGACGCCTGGGAAACGGATGCCGGATGTGACATGTGCTGAAGTGGAACCATGAAAATCTGGGTCATTATTCCGGGAAATATCTTCCGGATCTTGAAATTTTTGGGGCAGACGCCGGAAATAATTTTACCCCATCGGCGATTTTAAAAATCATGAATTCGGTGGTAATAAATATCATTAATTCGATAATATTAAATATTGCAATATTAGTAATAGCACTCCCGAATTGAATGTTTTTTTTGTATATTGGGAAAATGATGTCAGTTACTGAGAAAAAAATATAGCTTTACCAATTGAATATTGTTTTGACAAGAATTTAAAGCGTTTTATTATAGGAATTTCGCTGACTTGTTTAAATCTGATAGGTTTGGCAGAATTATATTTTCTTGTTCAAACTGGTGTATCAAACCGGTGCTATTTAATACTTGGATAATAATTTTCAAAGCAATAATAATAATTGTTTATTCACATGGCAGGACTGAACATTAACTTGATAGAGGTACATTATTCCTGATTTTTTATTGTTTACGAATAGAAGCTTTGAATTATTTGTTTATTTTTTCTATTCTACTTTTAAGTCAGCCGCTATCCTGAGTTGACAGATGCAGATAGAAGGCAAGCATTCATGAAATTAAGGCCCGGTTGTAATAGTTCCTATTCTCGAAATCGCCGTGGCTAATGACAAGAAAAATAATTATTAAATCATAAACAAATTCAATTTTAAACTTCTGTACATGATTTTTGCAGGTCGGTTAGTAGGTCTGACGACCATTTGTTTATTATTTTACGTGTATCAGGGTCGACGATTTCGCGGCAACTAATTATCACATCCGCCCCTTAATTGTTTAAATTCAGATGGACATGTATTTATTGTTTCCATCGTCTGAATAAACTAAAGTGTGTCAGTCAAACGTAAATTCTTTTAATAATTTGTTTTTGATATTTCTTGAACTCCCCTGATTCTTTGAGGAAATTTTTATCTGCGATTCCGTAATATCTTTTTTTGGGAACCGAAGTCCTGAGAAAATTCCAGGATTGGGATTCAAACTGGAAACGGACTCCCTAATTGCTCATAATTTAGTTGAAACCATTAAAAAAAATCAATATAACATTTTTGGAAGGCTTGAAAATTTCAATTAAAATCTTCTGATAATCCAAATTAATTTTCTATCACGGGTTTTGATTCTGTACGCCATAAGAAATAGAAATATCATATCGTCTCATCTCGTGGCATCCCTAATAGAATTCCGGTATCAGAACAACTTTATAGCAATAATAAAATTAATTTGTCCCCAAATTTGTTTACGAAAAATTTCAAATTTACCTATTTATGCATATGTCGATTGAATTTAGGGGACTATTCTAGTCATTTTTTCTCCCTCAAATGCGTGGAGTCACTACATTGTGATAAAATGGAAGAAAAATGATGCTGAAGGGCTCGCCCAAAGACAATATTAACTGCAAGACCGAAGCAAATTGGCAGTGGGTCGGCGAGTTATTGAACGAGAGTCGGATACTTCTGGTCGTAAGATACAGATCTCGAGGCATATAACAGGGGTGGGCTTCGGGTGGAAATACAGTGGTTCGGAGTTATGGTAAGAGGGGGCGGGTCAACTGGTGGACGAAAAATGTGTTATTAAGCCGACATGTCAATCAATTTTGGTCAAATCGTAGCGGACCACAGGACTTGGCTGTTGTATTGGAATCGACTGAGTGCGTGTGGTCGTCGATGGACGTCCTCCCTAATGGAGAGGTAAAAATATGTTATTAGAGGTGGATGAAGATTTGAGAGAATCGTAAATTCAATCTCGAAAGAGGACATCAGTTTGTTGAATGCAGCCTTAATTATGACTTCTTGTGATTTTAAGTGATTCATTGTGTGATTGCAGGGACCAATCACTTGGAGGGTACTTTCTCGTAAGATTGGCCGTTCCCACACATTCCAGACGACTTTGTCATTCAAGAAGAGGAGCTTGATTTGTTTTTCGGTTTAAAAAAATTCTCTGGAAAATTTTTCCCACTGGAGAGGAAACAGTCGGTTAAATTCACCCGGAGTAATTTCTTCTCAGCATTAAAATGAAATCCCGTAAAAAAAAGTCGCCAATAAAAAAAATGAAGACTAAAAATATTCCGAAATTTCCAACGGTGAAGCCATTTTTCGGAAAATTATTTTTGTAATACTACTGATTATTGAATTCATAGTTTCGGATGCCTACAACTTTACCTTTTCTTTCAATTGATAAACTGAATTAATTTCAAAAAGTATTTTCCTGGACGATTTCTTTAGAGATTGAGATTCAGGAACTGAACGTCTCAATGATCATACCTCACAAGTATCACATCGTATGCAGCAATACTTAACAGAAGTGAGTGGGCTCCCTACCTGCAGAACAATTCTCCATTCGATTCGACATCACTGCGAAACAACATTGCTCTTCAGTTCTGTCAAAGTGGAGCACATACCCCAAACTATACTTCTCCGGAGGACGTTCCCCACTCCCCCCACTCCTACCGCGATTGCTCTTAATCCTGCCAAGCTTTCTCACTACCCCATTATGCCCGCAACTCACAAAAAAGGCGTGTCCTACAAGACACTTCACCTCTCAATGACACAACCGATATTCCCTTTAAAAAAACATTCAATGAACCAACTTCACCTGCTGTTTTTGCTCCCCTCCACCTCCTGGCGCTTCTCCACGTGTCTGCAATTGATGTCCTCGATCGTCTTATTTCTCATCATCCAATCGGAGGTGATGGCGATCAAGGACACGATAAAGACTTGTCAGTATGCACGGTTCATTAGATAGACATCTGTTTAAGACCGAAATAAAAAACTCACGAGGGCCTCTTGAGGCTCCTTATTACAATGATGCTCCGATCGAATCACCTGGTAGAGGGACCCGGGAGCATTGAGTGTCAATCAGGGAAAGTGATTTGTATAGGGATGATGAGGTACAAAGCGGATGGGTACGCTGTGCATAACGATTACCCAGTTTGAGGGATTATAAAACCAATTTCCGCTCTTTGGGTTATATCAAAGGGCTTGTGGTGTCCTTGGAAGGTGCGTGTGGGTAATATGCACCACAATGACACGAGCGGATGCAGTAACCCCGTTCTTTCTCTGTAATATGCAAATAAAAGAAATGTGACCTTCGGTGAAAGCTCTTCGGGGGAGGGATCTTTTTACTTGAGACCGGTAATGGCGATGGGGTGGTGTGCGGCATCGGTAATGCGGCTGACAGGAAGGTGAATTTAATCGGAGAGGCAAACGAGACCGACGCCTTTAATGGGAACTCGTTAAAGGTTGCTTTGAGGAGATGTCAATGAGTGGCTCGTTAATTGCTCGATTTATGTGTCCCTAACAGCTCGGGAATTTCGAATAAAAGGATTTTTCACCGTGCTCATTCATGAGTTAAAGTGACCGTGATTCTTTTTGCTTTTTTTTAAAGAGGGTTTGTTTTGTTCACATGAAATTACATGCATTGTTAGAAAATTAAAGTCGTCATTTCGTGGAAAGCATGTTGTAATGTTAACAAGCAGCTATTTACAGGAGATTTCTATTCTTTGAAAAGGATCAATCTGGAGAATTCCAAAATAGCCAATTAAATGATACTATATATATTCGTACTAATAATGTAACAATATTAATGAAATAATATTTTGAGAATTCGGGAACTAATTTTGTCACGTTGAAACCTTTTGGCAATGATTTGTAGAATTTTATATCGATATCTCGATAATGGCCTAACATCAAAAATTTGATTAATTTGGTTTTGAAATTAGTGTCTAATTTGGATGGAATGTGTTTTACTCAACAAATTTACCCTTCTTTAATCAAAATTCAACAAGGATATACAATTGAAAGTCATAACACAATTGATGGATTTGTTAACTTTTTTCAACTTGCACGGGAAAAAAATTATAACTTTCAGAGATTAGTTCGTAATATTCCGGGGCTGATCGTTTGTTCACCAGACTGAGATTACTCCTTAAATTTTTACGGTCATGTGGGTGAGTATTCAAATTCCCTATAAATTAGAGATCAATTCTTGAAAATTGGGCACTACTTCTTCAAATTGAAAACTTTTATATCATTTTTAAGACTGTTCCTCATAATTTCGGAGATGTTGTCACTGAAACCTAATCAAAAGTCCAATTTTTTGTTCTTAATCCCCGAACAATTAATGACTCGTCCCTAACAATTAGGGACATGTGCCCGAAAGTAAATTTTTTGTCCTCCATGTTCTCCATGTGTTCACTTTATTACGTTGCAGGATCATGAATACTAAAATTCAATGAAACATTTTTTGCACAACCAAAAATCAGACCTCAGGCGTTGTTGGCCATTAAACCATCGATCTGGATCGTTCATCACTCGACTGTGTATATATCAGAGTTTATGATCAACGTTTTAAGACCGCAAGGAGTATCTCCTTCAGGGCGGTAACTCTGGATGCCGTGTAAGTGCAATAATCCACTGTACAGGAGCTATTAAATCCTCGAGTCATAAATATAAATCATAGAATTGTCTTTGATGGTGCATCAGAGTGTACCTGCCCCCTGGAGAAACATCTGCTCGAGACTACAACGTAGCGCCAAATTTGGCGGCGATCTACGTGCCCCCGAGAGAAATTCTCTTTCATCTTTCTCATTTGATGATTCATATATTCGTTCTTTTTTCGAGTTCATTTCGATGATGTTTTTGTGATGAAACCTAGCTCAGGGCGATTAATACCCTACGGATGCATACAATATCCAATCTAATATGAATTAGCTACGCTAGAACAATCATTATACGCCGCGGCGAGGAGATCGTACCTCGATAATCGTTTTCCAATTAATTTTTTCATTTAGATAGATACCTGATTCTTGAGGAATTAATCTGAATTCGGTTTGATTGGGCGAGACCTTGGGGAGTCGTACTATGTGAGATTTTTCGTGTGTCGCGAAAATGACGCAACTAATCAATCGAGATATTGGAGCAATTCACATCCACAACTCGGAATTCTTCCAGGAATTTTCCCGAGAATGATGAGGCAGTTTTTGGCTGATGCCCACGTATGAAAATAATAGACAAAAACTCGTGCGTTTTTTAAAAAAATTCTATTCATTGTCTATTGGAATTCTCCGAGTTGCGAGTCAGCATAATCTCCCCAAGGCATTATGCAAACAATTCTATTAATAAAATCAAAGGCAATTGCAATGACGATTTCGATATATTGTCGCACTCTTTATCTTTAATTTTTAACAAAACAAACAGTTTGAGTAGGAATCACGCAATTTATTTTAGGAATCAAGAGATTAAAATCTATTTCAACAGAAATTATCTCATTATTTTCTGATACTGGATTTATGTTGAAATATATGTGCATTTGTTTTATGTAAAGTCTTTATATGATGTATGTAAAATGATTTGATGATTTGAATTTGTCTTGGCTGGTGGGTACGGAATAAAATCAAAAAAATAACAAGCAACAAATTCAATAGACTAAATTTTCGACTCAGAAAACCAGTAACAATAACAATTATATAACCGATTTGTGATCATATTATTATTACGATTATATTTTGAGCGTTGGAAGAAAATTACGAAACGCTCAGAAAATTAACTAACTATTTCCACAACTTACAATATTTTTCAACAAATTTTTTGTGAGTATTCCAGATGACTTTCTGCAAAATAAATCATTTACTATTCGGAATCGCTCGATTGCCACTGTTGATCACCCAACAGGAATTATTAAACAATGAAAATTGGGTGATTTTTTTTTGCCTCCACTTTTTTATCGACATAAGAAGAAAAAAGATAAAAAATCCCCCGACTTCTGTACTGAATACGTTCAGTACTTGAAAAAAGTGGGACGACCCCTTTAAAAATCAAATCAATCAAAATCTCCCAAATTCTGTAATGCGTGACGCCTATATATGGTACCCCGAGAACCTCAAAATTTATCAATTTTTTTATCGACCAAGTATTCCTTCGGCAATTATGTACACTTGTCTACACTGATGTGGGAAGGAGAGAGAAATCTCCGACGATTCACTCCAATCAAAGCCCATAAAAATGTCTCGCGGTATTCCGACGGCAATTTTTCGGTGGCCCCTGCCCGAGCAATTCGGTTCCTCTTTTTTTTCCCCTCTTTATTTCCAGATAATCACAGGCCTCACCGCCTGGCGATGAGAGAGTTGGGGTGAAATTTTTGGTGCTGCACACGGGTGAGCGGAATAGGATTTTGCTACTGCCTCACACCTAAAAACCTAATCTGTCCTGCCATATATCCTTCTACCCACAGTGAGAGAACACTGAAAGTAATCTAGGCCAATTTAAATTTTGCAGACGCTATTTCGTCTAGTTCGTGGTTTCGCACCACACAAACCGGAGGCGCGTGATTATACAGTGTGCCTGTGGTTTGATTGGAGTTTTGCCACGATGGAGAGTGGACAAGAATTTTTATCAGGTTGGAATAACGCCTCTTTGGAATAACGAAAGGATGAGGAATTTATCTTGATTGCATTCGGCCCATATCTCTATAATCTACGTCTAGAAGATATTATTCATGTATGCATTTTTCATTTCACCCCTTTTTTGTCTAATATCTTTACTTGCCGCATTAATAAATTCAGCCTTAATGGGAGTAGAATATCGATCACTAACGAATATCCGTAATTGATGGGCGAGGATGTAAAAAAATGCCACTTTTTATTTTGCGAGTGTGCTAGATTCGGCAGTGCTAAAAATTTCAGCTACTAGGTTACCATTTTCGGAATTGTCGGAAGCTTATACACGGAGAGAAAAGTCCGAGAAAAATTACTGTGCCAAGCACTAGAATCGAGGTGCAAAATGCCAGAATACTGGAATGTGCTTTATTCGCATATAAAA
>JAPYZN010000824.1:0-22263 GCA_030522865.1 Psyttalia lounsburyi
ACCTAATTTTTTGCAATACCTGCCAAAATTCGCTTTGAGGGGAGGTTTGAGGGCAAAGTGTTTTTTTTGTGTGCGGAGTGCGGAAAAGTACCACTTTACACACGAAAACCGGTACCGAAAAGTGAACTTTTTGGGCAGGTATTGTAAAATAGTATATTTCGTAACAAGTGAAAAAAAGTGGTTTTTGACTCGTGGAATTATATCACGAGCCGAAGGCGAGTATAAACCTCCCACGCGCCAAAAACCACTTTTTTCACGAGATACGAACAATATTTTTCATCCCAATGTGTCGCAACAGCGTGATGAAAAATCCCAATAAAACCTAGTACAATAAAAATAATAAATAAAATAAAATTGAATTACCGATAGTCTAGTGAAATTTTGAGGTGATTGCACCGACTCCTCTGCATTTTGTTGTCTCACTAACTCGGCTATTAATCAACACCTCCCTGAGCGTGAATTAGTTCGGCATTAAAGAGTCTCTAATCTCAATAACAGTATCACAACCAGAAGGGCGCGTTCCGTCTGATTTATCTCCACTTCATTTGCTCCCATGCCGTTGAAAATTTCAAGACATGTTAAATAGGAATGACACTCCCACTATGTCCCAGGAGATCCTCTTCCCGGTCTTTAATCAACTAATGCTGCGAATTAACGGCCGCTTATATGCCCCGGGTTTTTTTACTCCTCCCGTTATTTACTTGTCCATTATCTATTTCACGATATGTGGCTTAAATGGAGGCGAGACCATCAGATAAACAAACGTAGAAAGTGTAATTGTTTGAAGCGATTGGGGTGTGACATTTTTCAATTAAGAATTTTTCATCTCTCTAATTAGGAGAAAATACCTCCCGTTTTTCTGACGCAATTGTCTCGTGAATTATCGAGTTTGTGACGGTATCGTTACCAACAGCTGCGGAGAGCCCGTTTTCATACGTTTTATGACTATTGTCAAATTGTTCATGATCTCGTGCATGAGAATTAAAAAATTTTGTTTTGTTTTGTTTTGTTTATTGCTAGTGATCAAAATTGTTATGGAAATTTCAGTAGTTTTGGCTGATTCTACTCAGAAATTCCGTAGACTTTTTTACTAGAAGTGTCCTAGACTATTTTATAAAAAATATCAGCAGAAATCCATATTTCGAGGCATCCACAGCATATTCTCGACGTAAATATCCTATTTTATGCAGAAAATATTTACCAAGTGTTATATCTCAATGTTTTACCAACAAAACATTTTATTATGAATATCTCAGGTTATTTTCATACACGTGGAGAACACTCCAGAGATACGTTTCTCAATTGAACCTTAAGTTTCGCTGAAAGCACTAAGAGCATCTCCTAATCTAATTATCAGCAACTACAATCGAGCCTAAGACTCGGCAAACTCAGTCACGTGTTTCACCAGTGATATACGTAATGTACTATCTTCAATAATTTCAGCTCCATAACGTTTTTAAATGTCAAAATTCCACGCAATAAAACTGTAATTTTATTGTTTTGTGGTCCTGAACTCGTTTGAGAAATATTTCTATTCTGATCGAGTGTCTACGTTCCCAAAGTCGGTTTTGAAGTGAGTCCAAATCCATTTTCATGGTTTGCAGCCAATGCGTGGACGTTCAATGATTGAATAATTGTCCCAAACTTAGATGAATTGTTTCTGCGAAAGGCTCATATTTAGATTGCATTTACGCAATTTCAGACAATGATTATAAAATCGATTTAATTTCACGGGTGGACGATAGCAGATGGGGAAATCTCGATGAACAATGAGCAATTTGTGAAATTGAGGATTATTAATTCAATGAGGATTGTATTTTCGGATAATATAGAATAATTTTCAATTGATCGGTCCAATTATGCAATTTATCAGTCCAATTTTTGTATGAAGAAGTATTTTTATTTTTAATTTAATACCTACCTTCCTCCTTGATTTCCATTGTAAATTAAATTATTGGAAACTATGGGATGAGAGAATGAAAAACTAACTCTTAATACTAAATACAATTATATTTTTTTGATTACACAAAATGATAAATTGATTTTGATTTGTTTTTTTTTCATTAGGAAATGGTAACGGTCATTAGGTTTTTTCTGTGTAAAATTTTACATTAGAAGTAGAAAATCAATAGAATGCCCTGTATACTTCCCGAGATATTTCCGTGACATTGTCGCGTGCGTGAACTGTTATCGACGATGAAAATCCTTTGATCGAGAACATTTCATAATAATTTATTTTCAATTAGCTACAACTGTATAACAAAAATATATCCCCTCATCTCCAGTCATTTTCATTATTTCGCATAGTTTTTTTGATCCAATCAACGTAATACTGGACTTTGGTGTAAACATCGGGAAAGCCGGGACGAGCACAGCCAGAGCCGAAGGATGTAATGCCCGCGAGTTGCCAGACTCCGTCGGTTCTCCGGCATTGCAGAGGTCCCCCTGAGTCTCCCTGGTACCAACAAACAGACATTCCTATTATTTATTTATTCCTATGATTTTTATTCGGCAAGAGAAATTATTCTTTTGAGACATTTTCCATTGCCAGTCTCTATTTTCCCACGATTTATTTACTCACAAAAACTACGGATCTTAGGCACAGTGTAGAGGTTTAGTGCTTTCATCTAGTCCATAGGACGATTCTAGTCCGTGGGAGAGATCTAGTCCGTAAGACGGATGATCTAATCCGCAGGACAGATCTAGTCCGTAGGACCGATGATCTAGTCCGCAAGACAGATCTAGTCCGTAGGACAGATAATCTAGCCCGTATGACAGATCTAATGCGTAGGACGGATGATCTAGTCCGCAGGACAGATCTCGTCCGTACGACAGATGATCTAGCACGTAGGACAGATCTAATCCGTAGGATGGATGATCTAGCCCGTAGGACAGATCTAGTCCGTAGGACGGATGATCTAGTCCGCAGGACAGATCTAGTCCGTATAGGACAGATCTAGTCCGTACGACGGATGATCTAGTCCGCAAGACAGATCTAGTCCGTAGGACAGATGATCTAGCCCGTATGACAGATCTAGTCCGTAGGACAGATGATCTAGCCCTTAGGACAGATCTAGCCCGTACGACAGATGATCTAGCCCGTAGGACAGATCTAATCCGTAGGACGGATGATCTAGCCCGTAGGACAGATCTAATCCGCAGGACAGATAATCTAGTCCGCAGGACAGATGATCTAGCCCGTATGACAGATCTAGTCCGTAGGACAGGTGATCTAGCCCGTAGGACAGATCTAGTCCGTACGACAGATGATCTAGCCCGTAGGACAGATCTAATCCGTAGGACGGATGATCTAGCCCGTAGGACAGATCTAGTCCGCAGGACAGATAATCTTGTCCGCAGGACAGATAATCTAGTCCGTAGGACAGATGATCTAGTCTGTAGGAAAGATCTAGTCTGCAGGACAGATGAAAGCACTAGGGCACTGCACTATTAGCCGGCTGTGCGACTGGGTTTTCACATGGTTTCCCGTGCAGTTTTATCTCGTATGGGACAGCTAAGGGTAAGACGGCCATGATACCGCAGATGATAGGGAGAGGCAAGGAAGGCAGGCTAAAAGAGAGAGGAGCGATTTCAAGTCGAGAATACATCGATAAAACCTCATAAAAAATAACCAATAAAAAACAATCCTGACGTCGTTCTATGGGAATAAATAAAAATAATTATTTTGACAGAATACACGTACGACGCAGCTTCCGGAAGAGCCGTCAGTATGTCCAGCACACAAGTGCCCCTTCTTGAGTAAAACAGTGCTCCCATAGGCCTTCTTACACTCTTCGATATGCAGTAACGGAATTTTCGCCTCAAGGAGAGCACTAGAGAGTGAAGGCGAGGGTCCAGATCTGCCCCAGCCCGAGGCGACACAGTTGGCACCCGATATTTTTTCATCTGCCTCAGGCAAACAGATCGTTCTGATGGCCTTGGAGAGAGGAGCTGGTCTGCTCAGCTTCATCAGGGCTATTGGTTTTTAAAAATTAATATTTCTTGCAGAAGAAACCTTGCGAATTATATCTAATGCGAATATATCTACGAATTATATCCGCAAGAATTATATTTAATTTCTGTTGTATCACTATCAGATTTCGTATTGAATCAATTTCCACTGAACATGCTCGATGGGTGATACTTTATAGAAAACATTAATACAATTTGAGTTCCGCTCGCCAATAAAACCAAAAAATTAGAAGCATCAGAAAAATTCGGTGCAGTGCCCGATGTGGCGATCTAACCACTCGGCCATCGCCTCGGTTCAGTCAGAATGTAGGATTTTTTAACGGAAATTGGCGAGATTTTTACAATTTTTTATAACTACGCCTGTATTCTGGTTACCAATATCGTGGACATAATTGTTGAACTGTTCGTGAATGAATATCTGGTCGATGGGAATTCTCGCCGATCCCCGATTGCCAGAGTCGAGTTCCCACTCCCCAGCTACTGCTGTCCAGAGAGCTCCAATGGGAAGATTGAAGAGATCACTTGTAGAATCAAAGTAAATCACCCCAATGAGACATAAAATGAATTTTAACTTAAAGTTTTTTTTATTGAAATCGTTTAATAAAAAAAAATTAATCTAAAAATCTAATTTGTCTTGAGAAAATTATTTGTAAAATTTGTATTAACGAAGATTTTTTAAAGTGGCCTTCTAAAATTTGCCATGGGCAAAAGAAAACCTACTTGTGAATGCAATGGGCCGCAGTGAGGACCCACGACTGCTCCACGAGGACACCCCCGCACCAGTGCCCAATGAAGCCGAGCTTGGGATGCAGTAGTTGCAGTGAAATTTGCCACGGCCACGAGCCCTTCTTGCTCGCTTTTCCATTGAAAATTCTCCCGGTGGTTCTCGTCAAGGGCAGCCGCCTCGGCTGGATGTCTCTCGGTTGTCTCTGCGAAGCTGCGGGACGACCGCACTCTACCATTCAAAAATTCACTCTGTACGGCTCGCGCCGCGACCTCGCGAGCTAGAGTAACCTACCCAGCAGATGGACGCACTCCAAAAGATGGACTATTGACTTTTGGATAGAAAATTCCGCAGATAAAGACCAAAATGTAAACGATTGCCCTCAGTCTTCAATGACTCTTATTATTTTTAATCCCTTAATAATAGATTTTTTCTATTCAGCTTTTATTTAAATTTTATGAAGAATTTACACGTCCATCTATTGGGCAGTTTTCTTATCCGTCTAGCAATTTTGAATAACTGGGGTCTTCTATCAAAGTAATTTATCAAAATAATTAACGTTCATTAGAAGATTCATTTTTTTTTGTTGTAGAATGTGGTTAACTGAATCGCCTATAACTATAAATAATTATACTCATTGAGCAATGAGTATAATATGTGGCACTACAACTATAAGTCCTTATAGTGAGTGACCAAATACGTTACATGGATTTTTTATAAGTGAAATATAATTCAATTTCTCGTCGATACTTTTGTCATTTCTGCCAATTATTCTTTTTCCCCGAAATGATAGCATCGAGAGACCCAGAGTCACTGGGTCCTCGGGAGAATGAGGATACTCGGTCGCGAGATCGTTACGACGGATAAATTCTTTTTAACTTTGCGAAATAATGGGCCTCGAAACTTACCCGGCTGATCAGCACGATCGTTCCTCATCATAGCGCTCGACATTTCCGTACTGGTGAGGATAAAACATATCGCGAATAGTCCAGCGCAGAGGTCCATTCTTGTCCCTCGATTTTATTGGATCAACGTCTGTTAAAAAAGTGGTAAATTATTTTTGGTTAACAGCCTATTTTGTCCAGCTCAGGCGACACTTGGGAGTACTTTAAAAATCCCATATTCGAACTTTTTAGACCGCATTTAGTCACTCCGATACAAAAAATGCGAAACTTAAATTCGAACGATTACAATACTCCTATTCGGGAGCACTAATATCAAACAGGGATGAAAAACTCACCTGTCCTTGAATCAAGTACTGATCTCGTGCTATCACTTCACTAGTTAGCCCTCAAACTTCAATGTAACAAAAATTAATAAAAAAACTCCATTCCCGGAAAACGTTATATTCCAGTCTCGCATTTACGTCTGTCTCCTATCATTAGATCGAACGAATGGAAATGTTAAAGTCAGTGATAAAACGGCCTCGCTGCCCTAGAGCCCCTGAAGAAAGTGATCGAGAGTTGACTCCGCCGATCTTCGTAGCCCGGGCAACGAGTGGCGATTGGACTGGGCCGATTCGACGATTTCTTGCGATCCTTCGAAAGTTATACGAGGTTTCCGCTTAGTTGTTTTCATTCTGTTCTTTTTTTTGTTGTTCGTACTCCCGGACGGTCAGGCGTGCTGATCGTGGAGGGGTCAGGGCTTCCAGTTGTCATTGACTAAGTCTAATGATCATTTTTCAACTGAGTTGAGCCCTATTTTATTTGTAATTAATTTAATTCTATTTATTCATCTTATTTACAAAATGATTGAGTGTTGAATTGATTTACGAAATTTTCACGCTTGAATGACTTGTCAAAATTAAGATAAAAGTCATTTCAATTGTTTAAATAGGATTTTATTTGTTAAGCCGACATTATAATGATTTTTTTTATTAGTTAATTCATTAAAACACAATTTTAGACAAAATTCTATTGGCAAAAAATTGATTTTTTATTGACAATATCCAACACATTTTTAACTTCAACTCGAAATTGATAAATTAGGAAATCCTAATTTCTTTGTATGTGAAATAAATTTTGGGATCATTACGGACTAATTTTTTTGTTGAGTGTCTAACGGTTCGTGAAATTAAGACTACAATCGGCGCCCCGAAATGGAAAAGTTTACTCCTCTGAAATGAGATTTATTAGGCGTAAGAGAGAGTTAAAAAATGTTTCAGAAAAAAAATCCGAGAAAAGTCCCGTCGTGGCAGAGATTAAGAAGAGAAAAAAAATGAAGCGAAGAGAATGAATTCGGACATGTGTAAGTACACCATTAGTAATCTAATTGAGTAAATTTTAATTATAAAAATTAATGAGAATCCGTCCACGATTGTGAGTAAAATGACTCGAATGTCGAAATGATGTTTCAAATTCTTCAGTGTCAATCTCAAATTATAATCACATTCTCAAAATATTTTCCCGTATTTTGGATGAATAACCCAATGGGATTTGAAATAAGAATAAATAAGAGACAAACAGATAAACAAAATCCGACTTTTGCAATTAAAAAAGGATGTAATGAATGGGAAGAGGTCATCGGGTCGTCTCGGATAGACTCAGTCCGAAGTATTCAATTACAATTGAACCATTCAACCTACTTCACCCGAAAGGATTCGCTCCAATTTACCACCTCATTTTTTCTCGACGACAGTTGTTTCATTGACCAAGTCCCCTCAGAGACCGAGACAAAAACGCCTCCCAATGGGACCAAAGAAAGCGTTGATAATCAATGACCACTCGCTATTATTGAATTGAACTTGATGAATACGCTTCGTACAAATGTTTAAAAAAATACCTCGCGTTGAGAAAGTGAAACCATGATCTAGCCAAGGAGGAAAGGAAGAGCCATCGGCGTTTAACGGTCAGTCTGCGCGGGACTTGCGTTTTCTCATGGAAATAAAACCAATCCTGAGACCATTAAAAACACCCGTTGCAATTGGAAAAACCAGACAAACTAGTCCCTCAATTTGCAACTCAACGTCTTTTAGTTTTATTCCTCTTTTAATTATTTACTTTCGCCTCGATAGGCATCAGTTCAAGCGAAGCTTCTGCATTATCAGCGGCTGTCGGAATTACTGAATAATCGAGTAATTAATGATAAACTTGGAAACAAATTTCGATTAGTTTAGTTGATGTAAAATTTTCATTTTATTTTGTCTTTTTTAGTGTGAGAAATTAAAACTTTCACTAGTTTTTATTTCGATTTCATTTTTTTTTAAGCAAAAATTTTGGAACCTTTTGTAAATGGATTTTATTTTTCCAAGGGAAGTGGAGTTTCCGTCGCAAAGCCATTGCAAAATTTATCTCTCAATTACTTTAATTTCTCGAAATTATTTGAAAATAACACTCGATATGTTTAGTTTCGAGGGCTCGATTTCTGATCCAGAAACCCAGAGGTAGATAAATCGTTTTAACAGGATAATATCTCGTTTTCTGAAAAGACAAAGAACTTTCCCGTAATTTTCTTCACTCCAGATGCATTCAACGGGAAAGTTAAACCTGTCTGGAAAAAGATTTATCCCTCCGAAATCTCTGGACCAATTTTCATCGCGACCCACTTTTCCCATCGAATGGTATCGATTGTGATTTTTATCGAAGCTTGGATTATTTATCTGTTCTCTTCAAGTTTTTCTATGGATTCTATTGATTTTAATGCACAATCCATTTTATTTTTTAAGCAGATGAATTGGAATTTTTACCCGAAACAATTGATTACTAATAATCAATGAATTCGTTAATCATTAGCTAATTGAAACAACCAATAATTAATCAACAATAATCAGTTAAATAAACAAATAATTTTTTGCATCGTTACAAATGAATTTGTGTTAATATTCTCTTGAAAAAAATTGTCTAAAAAAAATTAAAAAATATGAATGCGCCCCTTTTGAATACAGGGTTGGAGGTGCGCAGAGAACGTGAACATCTTCTGCGCAATTGGCAGCACAGGCGTCATTTGTGGCGGGAAAATCGGCGGCCAAACGCTAACAAATGTATAAAAAAAAGTCCAAATAATTGTCATATCCTTCGCCATTAAAAAATTGCCTTGGAATATCTTAAAAATAATATTATTATCCTCAAAAATAATCACCAACTGATAAATAACGATATTCAGCGCAGAAAGAGGATCGAGTCATGAGTCCACCGACTGGAGCGAAAGAGGAGGTTAGTCCACTCACGTAAACATAAATTATCTCAGGCCTTTCCACGTAATTATTTAATCAACTGCGTTAATTATCCAGACTAGAGAGAGAGTTATTGAGGGCCGAGTGACGAGAAGATCCATCCGAAATCTGCCGGATCATCTAAAAAAGGTGAGTAAACTAGAAAAAAAAAGTGCTTAATTTTTTGTTTCCCCTAGTTTTAGAGGGAACTCAATTTTTTGGAACTCGTTAAACAATTCAATTTCATAATCTCATTTTGTTGAAAGGAAATTCTGAATGATGTAGTTGTGGAGAAGGACCCCATAATAAAGGACTTGCCAGAGATTCTGTTCAAGGGAAAATTGTACTATGTCACGGATTTCGAGGGTTGTGCAACTATCTGCGATCAAATTATGTAAGATAATTTTTCAGTGCTTGGGATTCATTTGGAGGTTGTGCTCTTCCGATCGGAGATTTGTTAAAAATAAACTTATTGAACAATTTTATGGCTATCCTAGAATTTCCAGAACTCTTTGAGGGAAGGATTCTGACAATTAAATTCACAAACTTACGGAAAAGCAATTTTAAAAAAACCTAATTCACTGAAGAATTCTATTAATTTTTCTAAAATTAACACAGCATATCTTAACTGACAATTTAATTATACATTTTTATTATCTTGCGTTATTTGGTTTATTTATCCAAAACGTTTAGTTCAGTTGCCCTTCACGAATTTATTGACTTTATTGTAGATTCATTGAATTAAATTGATGGTGTAATTTATTAAATTAATTTATCAAATATTAATATTTATTTCTATTAAAAAAATTGATCAATTTGAATACAATTCTAGAGAGAGAATTGAGAAGCATCCTGACCTAATCGTACCCATTGGATTCGACCTAGAGTGGCCTTTCAGCTTTCAGACTGGCCCAGGAAAGACTGCACTGGCACAATTGTGTGTTTCGGAGAATACTTGTCATTTGTTGCATCTCTATGGGCTTGATAAATTACCAGCGGGCTTGGTAATTCTGTTAAGCCACCCTAGAGTAAAATTGGTTGGGGTCAACATCAAAAAGTGAGTTTTTTGGTTATTTTATCTGCTTGACATTCACATTTTGAGAATTTTTTTTTGTGAAAATTGTAATCATCTCTTCTTTCCAAAACGAATTAAAATTCTGAAAAATATCAAAAAATTATCAGTGACATCTGGAAGTTGGGTCGCGATTTCAAGGAATTTCCCGCGAAAAAAGTAGTAGACAACAACTGCATAGACTGCGGTCCCCTCGCCAACGAGGTCTACCTTCGCTCGGGTCGTTGGAGCCTGGAGCGTCTCACCGCCTACATTCTAAAAAAGAAAATAAGCAAGGATGATAAAGTCAGAAAAAGTAAATGGCACATTCTTCCCCTCAGTGAGGCGCAGAAAACTTACGCAGCCACTGACGCTTATGTAAGCCCCTCAAATCCCTTAATCCCTCAGAAAAATTTTCCCACAGACTGAATCTCTGAATTTATTGCAGGTCTCGCTGCTGCTCTATCTGGCAATCCAGAAGAGGGCACAGGAATTGACTCTCGAGAAGGAAAACAAACTCTCGGAGCCCCAGGAAAATTAGAACTGAATGTGGAGAGAAGAGCAAAATTTTTGGATGAAACTGTTTTTTAAATCGAAAAAATGACGAAGAAGCTTGTGAAGGTCTTGTGGGCTGGCAGAAAGTGTTATCAATCAGGTCTTCACCTGCAGAATCAATTATCAAAGCATCATCAAGATCCCAGCCTTCCCCCCGACTACCCCAGGCACTCGCTGATCCTGATAGAGCACAATCCAGTCTACACAGTTGGAATTCGCAACAAGGGATACAGTGACGAAGAGACATTGAAATTAAAAGCTACAGGGGCGGAATTTCACAGGACAAATCGAGGGGGGCTGATCACATTTCATGGGCCAGGACAACTCGTCGCCTATCCCATTATTAATCTCCGGGATTTCGTGCCCAGCGTGAGATGGTACGTCTGCCAGATCGAGCGAATGATCATAAGACTTTGCGCTGAATTTGGAATTAAGGGAGAGACATCACCAGACACGGGAGTTTGGGTTCGTGACAAGAAAATTTGTGCCATTGGAATTCATGGGAGTCGTTATGTAACGACTCACGGACTCGGGCTCAATTGTAGTACTGAATTGAAGTGGTTTGAGAATATTGTGCCTTGTGGAATTGAGGGAAAAGGGGTCACGAGTTTATCCCAGGAACTCGATACTCATGTGGGGATTGATGACGTTATTCCGGTTATGAAGAATGCCTTCAGAGAAGAATTTCAGTGTGAGATTGTGGATTTTGAACGGGGGGAGGCTTCAGGGGTTTTGAGGAGGGCTGTGGAGGCAGTGAGAAAGACCTGATCTCAATGGTTTTAAGAAATTATTTAGTTAAAAGAAAATCATTTTTTTTTCTACATCACATGTGAAAAAAATCAATAGAAAACCCAGCGAAATCACTGGAAAATTCTGTTGGAAATTTAGAGGCAATTCTATTGAAATTTTATTTTAAAATTCTATTTAATCTTTTTAAATTTTTTCTTTCGAAAATATCAAGTTTTTCAATACAACTGGTTTCTGTTCATTTTTCTCATGCATAGTATAGGCTAATGGATTTAGAGTAAAAAATCGCCGAACCGTTTTTGTTCCTTGTCAAATGTTCTACAAAATAGGTTGCGATTTTTTAATTAATGGTTTTATGTTAATATAATTTGGTATTTCGAATGTATGAAATTATGATAAGAATGACTAGATATGAATGGTAAATATTCCACAAAATGACGTGTTCTATTTTTACATAAGATCGAATTGATATTCCCTAGAAGAATGACAAAAAAAAATCGACTTCACTACATTTAATTACATCACAACCGCATTAAAGAGTTTTGTCACTAGTAGATTTTTTGGGTTTGTAATAAAATGTTCAACGACGAATTAATCTGTAAATTTCAATATATTCTCGATATAGTGTCTCTTTGAAGCAGTGATAACAAAGAAAAAATAAAAGAAAATAAAGTTCACTTTTTTCACTGTAATCATAGAATATGTCTCAGTTGTACGCAAAAATATAAAGAACATTGTTTCAGCAGGTGAGGTAATTCTTCAATAAATACTCCATAAATTCTCACCTACAGTACGCACACTTATCAATAAAAATAAAACAATTGTTTACAGCTTAAACTCGATTTTACAACATCGGTTTAACTCTAAATAACATCACAGCCTCGTTTAAGGCCAAGCAATACATTAATTCTCTCCAGTACTTTTCGTCCTTCAAAGCTGAAACTTTTTCCCCAAATTTTAAAAATAAAAATAATAAACCCTGTTATTAATAAAGAAAACTGAATTAAAGTCAATGAGAGTTCTTAATCTCACGCTCTTTCCAGAACCTGAAAAATCTATATTTTCTGACTAGATAACAAAGAACAAGTCTTAATCTACAAAAAAAATGAGAACGATAATTTATTTAATTTTGATCTCAAGCTTTTCAACATCTACTCTCGAAATGAAATGGATTCGTTGAATTTCATCATTTCCTCGCAGAATGTAATTTTCCTATTGGAAAAACGTTATATTCGTTGAAAAATCGGAAAAATTTAATGTGTAACTTGTAAAATTGAAATCTGACGTTTAAAAAAATTTTAATCCATCAAAACGTGAAGAAATCTGTCATTGTAGAGCTCATTAGTGAGTTTTCCAGTGACACTGACTGCATTATGAAGTGAATTAGCTGAATCCCTGATGATCCCGAGAGCTCCCTCGATGTCCCCCTTCAATTCCACATACTGTTTATTACAAATGAGTGCTTCAAGGCACTGGATTCCTTTGACAGCATCAGCATTAGGCCTGATCTCGAGTGTATCCACTTCGTTACTCCTCAACGGCGCAACACCAGGTGAATGAGGAGTGAAACGTACAATCTGCTGTTCCGACTTGGAATCCGGTAACTGTGCGAGGCAGTAAACACCGAGTGCACGTGCTAGAAACTTGCATCTGCGAGAAGAAAGTGAATTCACCGTGTTCATTTTTTTTAATGAATGAAGAAATGAATGAGTGAAAACGCTTTCATTCGTGTAAAGGATATTTATGAATTTTCCAGAAAAAAAAAACAGTTTTTCGTGGCTGAAAAAAAAATTATCATTTTCTTTCAAGACATGGAGTAATGAATAAAACTAAATAAACACAAATAAATAAAATTTTGTCGACATAAACGAAAAACAATTTGGAAAGCCATAGAATTTGTTCACTGAAGAAAAAGTTAAGTATGTCAATCAAATTTGTTTGAAACAATTTGTGTACGGCATTTTTTCCCCTAAAATAAATTTTATTGTCAGAATTCAATTTTCCTCGCCTCATGCTCTTATTCTACGCTATCTTGTTATTATTGTTTTTAGAAATAACAACATGAAATATAAGGAACAAATTGGGGAGAAAGAAAGTGAATTCACCGTGTGTTATTTTTCTCTCTCACAGAAGGAATAAATGAATGAGTGAAAACGCTCGAATTACCTGACTGAAAGTTGCGATCCTTTTCTTATACCAATGGCACCGAGTATGCCCCAGCCTTGACCCACGTCGTCGGCCATTGTTAATAAGGCACGAGCAAGTTTTTTCAGGGAGCGTGCTGCTATTATCGTATTCTCGCTGTACTGACACTGACGATACGATAGTTCAAAGGCTTTCGCCCATAAAAGGGGTAATTTCGCTTCAATGTTTTCACTGCAGATGAGAACAAATTAATGAAGTAATTAACAATTTTCTAAAATGCACATTTTAAAATTACAACAATACCATAAGAATTAAAAATATTAGGCTATAGAAAACTGAAAGTTAAACATTTCCGCATTGACATAATAATAAAATAAACAAGACCTCATCAAGTTAGCTCACATGGGTTTAATAGCTGAAATCCAGTCGATCAAATTAACCAGCATCATGCCCTCCTCCCTGATGTCCCTGCAGGAGGGCAGCCTCTTCATGAGAACAGCGTAGAGCGAGAGGAGCCTGCCCTCGCCGACGAGAACCCCCTCGACGGGTGGTTGCCTGGGAATGACTGGCTGTAGAATCCCGAGGACAGTCCCCCAGGTCGGCTCCAGATCATCAGTGACGCTGTGCTTGAAATAGGCGCCCAAAGCGGCCTCCATGAGCTCCCCGAGGGTCGACGGAGATGCTACAGCAATCCCAATGACCCTCAGGATCCCCAGGAGGATCGGCGATGAGGCTGTCTTTTCGGACAACCAACTCGTCCAACTAGTCCTCAACTGCTCCACCAAAATTCCACTCTGGTTCACCGAGTGCAGGAGCTCGGTAACGAGAAGGCCGGCCTCTGCTGCTTGCTGAGGCGTCGATACCGTGCTCGTTATCACGATCTCCATCTCACTCAGCATTCTCGATAATGCTGATGTGAAAGCCCTCGTATTTGTTGACACCAGAGACTTGTGCCTCGTTGTGCAGTTCACGAGAAGTTTCACGGACGAACGCACGTACATCTGGCGTTTTTTCAGGGTCGTCGGGTGGAAGTGGGTCACCGATGGGTCATAGGCCGCCACCACTTTCAAGAGATTATTAATAGCGACATCAATCGGATGAGCTTGATCCCCAGGATAAGACAGGATAACACGTGGATCGCAGCTCATGACGTGCCAATTTATCACTTGATCATAGGCCGCTGCGTCAACCAAGTGCCAGGCGAATTTTTCAGCCTCTGTTGCGAGTTGAATTGCTCTCTCATTCTGTCGTACATTGGGTTCATTGGACAACTTGACCATTAGATTGAGCAGACAGACGTGCATTCTCGCGGCGACGGTCAACGGTTGATTATTCAAGACTGCATGGATCCAAAGTGTCCAATTAACTGAACTGAAAACACTCCCCAGGAACAGATGGCTATCGGGCAAGTACTGATCAACGACGCGGACCATGAACTCGACATCGTTGATGCCCGGGGAAAATCTATCCCAAGGCAATGACAAGAAGTTCCCATGGATGACATTCAGAATGTGATCCTTGACCGAGGTATGGGCAAAGTTATTGACATAGAACTGCCAGAGAAATCCGAGAATCTTGCTCGACGCAGGCATGGTATCGATGATGAACCTGATGCACTCAACGAACATGGCAACGGTTCTGTTGGCATGAGGTCCATCAGTGATGATCCAGGGCAGAAGAACGGATCGGTCGTCGGTCAGCTGTTGAATCCATGCGGCAGTAGGTTCCCGCAAGTTCCTCGTCCAATAGGGCGTCATCCAGGGAGCAAACATGTCGCTCAATACCGGCCAGATCCTCTCGCAGAGCTGATCGGCGAGGGAGCCCCGGTCAAACTGAAGGGTCAGCACGACCAGAGCATGGCCAATCATCCCCAAGAACATGATCAGGGGTTCATTGTAGACTCTGTACTTGGGATAGAGACCGTAGAGTCCGTATTGGAGACGCTCCTTCATGAAGTGCTTGCTCAGTAAAACTGCAGTGTCGTGGATCTCCTGACGAGACAGCAGTCTCTGCTCGGTCGCATATCTTCTGATCTCTTCTCGCACCTTGGTAGGATGGATGGCCCCGGACCCCTTGGGCCTTCCACTCAACGCCCCCAGGAGATCTTTCCAAACGTCCAAGGACAAATTCTGGCCCTCGCTGCCCCTCAATACAGCACTCAATACCTCCCCATAGTGCTCCGGAAACTCGTGAAGAAGAACAAGCCTCAGGTGATTCCTGAATAACTCGTGAAGAATCAGCTTATCCTCCTCCGGGGTCAGTCCAATATTGCAGAGGGCCTTGCAGACAAGGTCAATGAACATCGATCTCTCACTGAGCCTCGGTCGGCGGTAATTCAGCCAGCTCCCAACGTCGAATTTGGAGAGAAGAACAAAGCAGAGATCGGCATTGGACCCAGTCGACAGATCCACTACTGTCTGATACATTTGGATGAACGTTGAAGCTCCACCTGCGACTGGAGTAAAGTGAGGCCCTAGGAGGCCTCCCAGACTGGGCCTCTCCATGATTGTTTTCAGCAGTCTTGGGCCTTCTCTCTCTTCTCCAGATATGAACAGCTGTCCAAGCTTCTCAATGCAAGTCGTGAGCAGCTGTTTCGTGGGAGGACACATGGCAGTTTCTTCGTTGTAAAACTCAACGAGATGGTAGAACAGTGTCACCCCACTCTCCTGGACTTTACGTAATATGGCAGTGTTTTCACATGTGCGATGGACGTTCAACTCGTGCTCGAGGAGATTGATCAAGTGATCTGCGAATACGCAGCCCTGAGTGACTTTGGTGGGCGGGGGTTGGGAGGCTTTTACGAGAAGATTTTCATACTCGGCGCGGTTCTGGGAGATCATCTGATCGACTCCGTCACTCACCTTGGCCTCGGATATCTTGATTCTTATCACCGCAGGACCAGCGCAGTGAACCGTCGGGGGAGTTCCCGAGCGCGAGCGTCGTTGTCCAGCAGGCGCTGGATCACAAAGTGCATGAAGAGTGACACTGCTCTCAACCTCCCTGTACAAAGTGGGAATCAACTCCAGAAAATTGCAGTCAACAGCCGTGTGCTCTGACACCATCAGATTATAAGTCTGCGCGTAATCTGTGATGACCTTGAGATGAGGTTTAGCAGCTTTAATGACATCGTCAGGTCCATAGAGAGTCTCCCTGGAAACGTTCTCCACAAGAATCGAGTGCTTGCACAGACCGGGTGCCGGTTCTGGAGCCTCGTAACTCCTGAGTCTCCGGAAGATCCTCATCATGGGGTCGGCGGGCTCCAAAGGTGACGTTGGCGTCTGCACTATTTTCCCTTGGGCGTCGTCAATGTCCCTTAAGCACGTCCTCTCCCACTCAGCGACTGCTGTTAGCTGATTCTGATGGACTTGCAAGTAGTCGACGTACTCCAACCAGGGAGTGCGATCATCCTGGATCAGGAGGATCAGTTTCTGGGACATGTACTGCGGCGGCAGAGCTGGAAGGTATAGACCAGACTCCTGGAGTCTGGGCTCCTCCAGCCAGAGACAGAGAGTCTTGTAGTATTTGGCTGCAGTGAAGTAGAAGACTCGTCTGTCATCGGTCATCGGCTTTCCATCGTCGACGTCATGCTCGCCCTTGCTCTGAAAATACTCGGTCGTGTCGTGCAGACGTTTCTTTACTCGCTTGAGGTAACTCAGATTGATCATTCCCTCGAAGAATTTATCACCAAGGCCACCGCGATCTGCCACACCTGGCGTTGTCGGTACTCGCGATAAGAATAGGGAGAAGAAGTTCTGCCAGAGGAGGGGAAGCAGGGGGTGGTTCATTGGAGTGTCTAAGGCTTGCTGGGACCAGCGGTAGATTGCGAGGCAGCTAGAGCTGAAAGGAGGAATCTTCCGAGTGACGCAGGCGCGTTTTAAAGCTGTGTCCAGCGATGGTTTCGATTGCTGCGAGATTTCGCGTCGAAGCTCGTACCAGAGGCCCGGCTTTAGCTCCTTCTCCTGTTGCTCGATGGTCAGAATCAGGTAAGCCAGCCAGATTGATTGGATGGAACCACCCAGAAGGCTTGGGGAGTTGCCCGCACCTGTCGCCCAGCTCAAAAAGGAGCTGATGGAACCTGACGACTTGCTTGATCCTAGGTTCTAAGAAATTGAAGGAAAAAATTAGCTGGCTTCCAGAATCTTAATGGAATTTAAAGGGCATTTATGGGAATTACCTCAGTGTTTCCTTCAGAGGAAAGCTAAGAAAGAGAATATCATTCAGCGTATGGATTTGAATGGATTGAAATATTTATAGTACTGGTGATTCTTCTTAACTACAAAATGAATGAAGCAAGAGTTATTTCCCTTGTAAAATATCAAGATCTTACCGAGTACAAACTTTGGAAAACACTTTCAGCAGTTGTACGTGCGTCAACATGAAAGAAGGCAGCTCGGACGACAATATCCATGAGATACATGACATTCTGATCCCGATTCCAGTCAGGCAGCCCCACTAAGATCTCCAGCCAGAGTCGGACAAAGGGCTCAGGAGTTTGCAGACAGTACCTGTAAAGCCAATTTCTCAACTGCCGTTCGAAAAGGAACCTCTAAATCTTGGCTCAACGAACAAACTAACCTTTTGTAGTTAACCATATGGCTCTCCACCATATTCCCGAAGTGCTTGATTATAGGTCCAGGAAATTCCGGAGCAATCAAATTCTTGGCCATCTTGACATAAGTTCTGTCCGCAGCGATGAGCGATTTGATAACACTCCCAAACATCACAGCCTTCATCAGCGACTCGGAGCAGTCAAGAAAAAGTGGAATGATGTGCTGCAGAGCCATCAGTATGTGTTCATACTTATGATGAATGGTTAACACAGCAAGACTAGTGAAGCCCTCAGCACAGATCAGAGGGACAGAATGCCCCAGGAGGGTCATGGTAACAGCAACATAATGGGCCATGGGTTGCATGTCCCTGATGCCATCCCTGAGTACCTGGAATACAGGATCAGAGTCGGAGAGATCTGGCACATGGGCGAACACCTCAGCTGGATTGATCATAGCATTTCTGCAGACAGTGTTCGATTGATCTAACTGGTGGAGCCTCAACCTTGCCACCATTTCCCACGCCCACAAGGAGAATGCTTGTTCGTTGTTCTGAGGCCTGACCATCCAGGAGACCTGCTTCACGCCCTCCGAAATGATGGAAGCATTCTGCGCTGAATCCGGGACGAACTTTATTGCCAACTTCACGACTAAAACAGCAATTGTGAAATGAAGGTACATGGGAAGGTAGAGATCTCCGTTCTTATCCAGCCCCCAGTTCATTTGATTGAGGATGAGGCGAGCCAGATGACTCTCCGTGGACGACAGCCCGAAATTGCACAACCAATTTGCGACTACTCTCATGTCTTCCTCCCGCGGAATCCACTTGCCAATACTCAGTTCCGTAAACAAGTACAGACTCAACTTTCCTACGGATCCAAAGTTGTCTTTCAGCTTAAAGAGAATGTCAGAGAGCAAGGAGGGATGTTTGCTCGTCAAGTTGGACAATAAGGATCGAGCGTCTTTGGAGCATGACTCCTGAGTCTTCTCACTCAGGAAGCCAATCTCGAACAGGTCTAATGTGGTTGCTCGAATGAAATCGTAATCCTTAACTCCTCTAGCCATCGCCATATTGGCGAAAGTAGTCAGAAGGAAGTAGGATTCATCGCCCGGCATGTCACTGAGCTTCTCCTCGAACTGTTTCCTAATCGCCGTCGAATTCAACTCGATTTCCCACTCGAGAGGACTCACCTCGTCAGGCACAGGATCCATGGAGACAGTGTCTTTGTGAAGTGCATAGAAGATGTACCAGAGAGTGTGGATGGAGACATTCTGATAAGGAATAGCTGCAAGATATTGCCAGGCGCCGAGTCGTCTCGACGAGAAGATGCACATTGTTGCTCGCAGAAAAAAGCAACCGTACTCGGTCTGCAACCTGACCATCGACTGATCTGATATTTGGGATTTGTCGAAAGCCTCCCACTGGTCACTCGTATACTGCACAACATCCCGGATCAATGCGGAGAGTCTCTTCGCAAGTTGTCTATACCTCGGCGAATCGTAAGTCCTCAGTCCCTGCTTGAAGAGCCTCACAACGACGGTGAAGAACGCGAAGATTTTCAGCATGTGGTGCTCGGTGACGCCTCTGCCGTCCTGGTGATACCCCTCCTCCACCTTATCGATTAGCAGGACTTGCTCGAATAGCTTGTCCACTGGTATTTGATTGAGAAGAGTAATAAGATCGCTCTCCCACAAGTTCGCTCCAGTATTAGCAATATCTTCATCCTCCTCGCCCTCCTCATCCAACATCACCCAGACAGTGTCTCCAGGGTTGCTCCCAGTGTCCTGAAGGGATATCTGCACCTGCTCGAGAAACTTCTCCCTCTCCTTAATAGGCAAGAGGATAACAGCGAGCGTTGCAATCATGTGATCCAGATAAGGATCATTGAGAACAGAAGTGGTGACCCCTCGATTCTTAGGAGCTGGCGGGGCCTGGACGAAGCCAGCTGCCCAATTGGTAACGCCTCCAGGACATCTCAGGATGTGACTTAGGATGAACAAATGGTCCTGCCAACTGGCAACTCTCAGCAGAACTGCTATCAGTCTAGATAACCACTCCCTCGAGTCCAGAACGAACTTTCCATCCTTCAGGACTCTCCGCTGAAAGTTGAAGAGAATGGTGACGCACATCCTGAGCTCCAACAGCTGTGGCATTGTTTGAGACGGCATTTGGATACTAGTCAGGTTGACCGGTGCGTTCTGGGGTAGTGTCGCCAGTTCCTTGCAGGATATGCAGACTCTTTGCACGTAGTGCTCGATCTGGAGCTTCAGCATTTCTGCCTCGTAGGAGTAGAGAGCTTGGGCGTTGTGCAAGAGTTCCTTGATGGCGGAGAGGTTCTTGGTCAAGGAGGTCAGTGCGTTCTGGTTGAAGTGGGCTATCGAGTACTCGTGAGAAGCTGAGACTGGATTGCCATCCTGACATTCGCCGGATTCTGTTATCGAGGCTTTGTCCAGGTGCCACAGCTGCTTCTGGACTTCCTTGCAGTTCTTCTTCAGCAGCTCTAGCTCGTGTGAATTTAGGATCAGATGATTGCGGACTCTCAGGTAGGACATGAGAAGCTCGTGCAGCCGGTGTTGTTGTCTGACGGCGCTGGAACGCAACTGGGTCTCGACGAATTCGGTAATGAAGGAGTCCACGAGAGAGAGCTCCGGGTTTGTGTACAGGGAGGCGAGTTGAGCGTCTGTGAAGGGAGTTGTTCTGGTTCTTGAGGCCTCTGGAGTTTTTTGCGAGGAGTCTACCTTCTCGGGTGGAGATGGTGAAGTCACTTTGGAGGTGGTCGTTTGGGGTTCCTCGAGGTTTGGGGCTGTTGGAGAGTCCGAGAGGTTCACGGAGGACACCAAATCCTGGATCTCCTCGACCTCTTCTGCGCTCGATTCCACTGGAACTGTTGTCGGGGGCACTGAGTCCACTTGATCGACCTCTTGGGGAACTTCTGGAGGGCTAGGAGAGCCCGGCTTTGAGGAGACGGCCAGATTACCTGATTCTGTGTCGATGGCGGCCGAGTGGAGCTCGCTCTCCATGTTCTCGACGCCTTCCACTCGCGGGTAGTTTGTCGGCGACTCTCCCAGGAGACACTCGAACTCCTCAAGTGTCGGGGCATCGGGGATCTCGGAGTCCAGGTAGAATGATCTACCGTGGTTCTTCTTTCGCTTCTGGGAGATAGAAGAGAGCAATTTATGAGTTTTACAAAAATTCTTCAGTAAAAAAATGCTTTAGTAAAAATATCTCACAAAATATTTCCCCTCACGATATTTGCACAACACGACAAATAATATTCACGTCATGAAAAAATAAATTTACTAACAATACTTTCGCAAGATGAAAACCGACAAGTCTTACAGAACTAAAAAAAAGTAATCAGCTCTTAAATTAACAACAAACATTCTTCTAACGATTATTTCCAGTAGATATCGCAGTAAAAAAAATCATAAATTACAAAATCGATAATTAACAAGAGCTAATGATAAATTTTACAACCTGACGTGACTTGGTCTTCTCCATCTCGCTATAGTTCCTCTAAAACTTCATCAGCAAATAAATAAGACAGGTGTACGACGCACAATTCGCAATAGCCATTTGCACTCCAATTACATTATTACGATTTAGCAAACGACCTTATCAAGGATTGAACTGCGAAACCAATTGATTGTAGAGTGAATTCACAGCTTGTGTCAAATATAGTCGAATTCCGAAGAATTTATTAAACACTCTGCAACATGAGTCATTGATATATCGTTTTGTGCAATGGACACATGATTTCTAATGAATCGCTACGAAATGTGTTGGCCTGCAGTCGATACGCTGAAGGTTCATGTTTTCGGGATTGACGTTGTCTGAACACTAACTGACTAACGCTTTTGTTCGAGATAACAACAGAGGTTAGAACTTGACCTGCGATTGACTAAATCCCCCACTCTTGGCTCAACAACAGCTGATTTCAAGTGTCCACCGTCAGATGGAGAAAGTGTTTGACGATAATATCCTAGAATGACTAGGAGCAATTGCAAAAATATTATCACTTATTGCAGAGGTTGATTGCATTACAATAGAAAAATTGCATTGTTGGAAAATAGAATGACAATTGGCAATTTGACCAACCTACGTTGAATGAACATTGTGGCCCTGAAAAGGGCCGATTTTTGAGGTTGAGCGATTTAAGAGCTGCTCTTCTCTGTCTTCTTGGGAAGGAGAACAGCCTGGATGTTGGGGAGGACACCGCCCTGAGCAATGGTGACTCCGGACAACAGCTTATTCAACTCCTCGTCGTTACGTATGGCCAACTGGAGATGTCTAGGGATGATCCTAGTTTTCTTGTTGTCACGAGCGGCGTTGCCTGCCAACTCGAGAACCTCAGCAGCCAAGTATTCCATA
>JAPYZN010000825.1:0-22262 GCA_030522865.1 Psyttalia lounsburyi
TATAGCACTTACCTCTGGCCAGGCCGGCTAAGCTTGGATCTGGCCTGAATCACGCTTGGCTCTATTATCATTTCTCACCTCACATATGGTTGTCCTGCCTCGCACAATGCAGTCAACGTGTACTTAAACGCCCTTCAAATCAGCCAAAATAACTTACTTCGAATTATTGAGGTAAAATAAATAGGAAAACTTCAATCGCAGATCTCCACCACATGCTTAGCATCCCAAATGTATCTGAATTCATAGAAACATCTAAACGATAGCTACAAAAGTAATTAAAAATTCCATCGAAATAATAGTATACTTCAACACATGTGGGGCAGTTTCGTTTTTAACGTGTGTGGAGTGTACAGCACGAGCCGTAGGTGAGTGATGTAACCACACACGTTGAGGACGCAATTTTCCAACAAGTTTTGAACCAAATTTTATGACAAGAGCCCTGAAAGTGGCTAAATGGGGTATGAGATGCGAAGCACCGAGTGCCCAATCAGCCGGTTTCAGGCGAGAGCGGCATAAAAATCTTCGAACGATCGACATCGATAAACTATCCCCCCAGCAAGACCTCCCGTTTTCCAAAAACTGTGTCACCTATCGTTTATAAGATTTTTTACATGTATACTTTTCCTTATAACCTTTGTAAACTGATCTCTGAAACTAAACCACAACTCTGGTGACTCAAACACAAATCATCTTTTACATTAGGTATTAAGCCAAGAGCTGGTGACCTAGGATTAGACATGTAGAGCTCAGATTTTAAGACTGTATATCTTGTGCATAGCTATGTATATAAACTTATAAACATTAATACACTATTTCAAAAGTCAAAAAGTTTGAAACATGATAAAACGAGCTCGATGGAACATTGTTCCTCTTATTCGCATTAGTCATTGATTTGACGGTGGAACTAAGTCTTATTCTATCTTTGATATCCCAGTCTTGAGCAACCGTTCTGTTCCAACCTTAAACCAAGGCTTGATTATATATTGACGACCTATGCTTGAAACGATATACGATTCAACAATGGAAAGAAGCTTGATTGAAGGTTGGGTTATCCAGCCTTGATGTCATATCTTATTCCAGCCTTGTTCCCATCGTTAGGGTAGACTTTTCTTACCTGCTGGCATGTAGGGTCACTGCCCAGAGTACCGGTATAAAAATTTGAAAAAATTTAATACTATTCGTGATATTTTTCTTGAAAATTTTCCTTGATACGGCTTCTAAGCACTTGTAATGAAGGTGTCAAATTTCTGCAAATTTTTCTAAGGCTTTACTGCAGTGTAATTTGCAAATGGGACAAAGCGCGATGCGATGCTCATCGCCCGACCGATGGACTGTCGTAGAATTTATTAATAAGGAGAATTCAAGGTAAATATCTACAAAGACCCCCTTACTTTTGAAGCTTTTTGAATTTGGTGAACTGTTTCATTCTATGGCGTGAATTATGCATTTGAAAATCGAGTTTGTCGAAAAGAAGGTCGACTCAGGTGGACCAGTCGATTGGAGAATCGAGTTGTTCAGTTTGTCGATTAGCATTCGAGCGGATTTCGATTTAAATTACAGTCGGTAGAACCGGAAATAAATCGACCACATTCGGAGTCGATTACAAGTAAATTTCGAATGAAACAAACAACAAGTATTACCCGATTCTTTTATTTACAATGGGACAACTATTCCAGAACAATAAATCAAGTAGTCGATCAAGGATCGAGTGACTTGAACAATGAAAACAATCGAAATACGATCGACTAGATGATCAGACGATTGCCTTAATCAGAATGGGGAAACTACTTTGCAATGACTGAATTACTGATAGATTGTGGGTCGATTAACTAGGTAAGAAGGAACAATCGAAACACAATCGATTGGCGGGTTAGTCGATGTTCTTATTAAATAGTAGAAAACTATTGTAAAACGATAAATGAATTGATCTATTGAAAGTCGATTTATTTGACGGAAGGGGACAATCGAAACTCAATCGACTGAAGGTTCAGTCGCTTCCCTTATTAAAAATGGGAAAACTATTCTAAAACGGTAAAAAAATTGATCGCAAGAAAGGAAAGACAAGCATCGCTCTGGTGAGCAAATGACACTGGGTGTACACTATGAGCACTTTGACCAAAAAAAAAAATTAAAAAAAAAGACGAAACAAAATTCGAAAATTAATTTTCCTGTATACTAATCATCGCACTATTGACAGAGCACCCAACCACAACCGATTTTTGTTATATATTAACCACAACCGTCTATCACTCATTCCATAAGAAACTGAGCCATAAACACTTGATATCCGGTCGATCGTGCTCATATACCAAAGGCTATATACCTTTGACACCTTTTGTTTTGATATTATTTTACTCGATATCCTCCAAATTTAACTAAAATACCCATTGTTTCGATATCTCAACCGTTTTTCAACAAACGTAGTTGAAGCTTAATCAAACGTGGATTGAAAATATTGACATTTGTAAAAGTTACATGGAAAAATATTGCTGGGAGAGGGAGGTATATACATTACCATTATTACATTAATTGCTCAATAATAGCCGTATCTATCTGCCTATCCATATTCGTCTGTTTGTTTGTGTGCCTCTATTTATGATGGCTTGAGTGCGTCATTTAAATATCCCTTAACGGAGTAATTAATAATTATCCCAGTAATTAATTCGGCAGTAAAATCCTAAAGGTTTTTATTCCTCAACCACGCACCAATGTGGCCAAACGCCACATTGCACATAGTAGAAAACAATACATTTCTACACGTAATGTATGGAACTCCTCATGCTTGAAGCAAATCAAAATATCCCGCCGGAGTACCATCAATAGTGCCTCCCCCTCTCTCGCCATCTCTCAACTAAATTTCGCAGAGCACGCTGTCCGCCATATTGAACGAATGTTGACTGTAGCAGCGCGGTGTAGGTGTTTACGCGGTACGCGGCTGAAACCTCTGTTCCCGTGCCTGCGAACGACGAAAAAAACATTCACCACAGAGTAGAAAAAAACAATCTTCTATCGATTGAAGCGTTTTAAAACATTAACAACCATTGAGACACAATCAACAGTGGAGTCTATCGTGTTGGCGGTATTTTTGGTATTTACAAACGTATAATTAAAAACGGTTTATCTAAGCATGAGTGGTAGCGACGACACAGACAGTCAGTGCGACGGGACAAGTGAAACAAACGGTGTTACAATGGGTGACGTCCTGATTAAGGAGCCCAATGATAATGATTCACAAGAGGACAGTATTGAGTCTGATGATGATCCAGTGGCTCAGGATCAACGCCAAAAGGCTGATGGTGCACCTGATGCCCTTGACGTTGTCCCTGAGAATTTTTTATTCGAGCCAGTACAAATGGTTAGTTCGTTTGACCCTTTCGCTCTCCCCTTCATTCTTTCTTCTCACTCTTTAGTTCTTGTTTTGCATTCCACATTCTCACATTCTTTCCTTTGCAACCTTCCATTCAACAATGATTTCTGATTGTTTATTGTTTATGAAGGGGGGCGTCGAGAATACCAATTCGTTTGATGGACAGAGACTAGATTCAACATCAATGTTCGATAAAAAGCCGATTGTGAGACATCCAGAAAATTGTACCTGTGAATCCTGCACAGTTCAGAGGTTTTTATTTATTTTATTATCTCGACATTATGTTGGAGTAGAAAGAGGAGAGGGTTTTGAAAATTTCTACTAGGTACTATTTTGCAGAGGACTCTTTAGGATGTTGTGAAATTGTCTATTAAAAGGATTTTTCAATTACACCAATTCTTGGTTTTTTAAATACATGGGAAATTATGTATACGTGAATCATTAACTCTTCAATCGATAATTATATTCGTTTTTCCGATGTTTGTTAAAATAATGAGTCCAATGAAGTTGAATTCTTCATGACTATACTCTCTTACCGTATTTTTTCAAACTCTCCACTCTACGAATGTGTGTCAATTGAAGTTGTAAACTTACATTGAAGTAGTTTAATTCCATAAAATGTCGATCGCAATAATGATTACTGTAATTTGGAAATAGAGCATTCTTGAAAGAAAAGATGGAAGCAATATGGAGGTGGCAATCTCAAGGATTGAAGCTGAGGGCATACATACGCTCTGTTTTTAATGCTGCCATTGAGTCTCCATATGTTAATAAAATTTCAAAGTATCAGTGTGATCCTCAAGAGTATGCTGAGCTTCAAAAAATTGTCGACGAGTAAGTCTCAAATATGTAGAAAAATTGAAATCTTTGAAAAAATCGATTGAGCGTATGCTTTTTTGTAAATACAGATTGTCGAGGGATCACCCACACAAGTTATTCTTGACGCTAGTGGTACAAGCTCAGGAGTTTGTGGTGGAGCTCAAGATTAGGATAATGGACCCCGTGCGAGATAACAGCCTCGCAAGAATAGCCGAAGTATTTCTCACGAGTAAGTGAAGATGATCTCAGTTACTATTCACATTTTATGTAGAATTGATTGTCAACTAAGAAATCAACTCTACACAGAGTAATATTGCGATAAAATATGGTAAAATCAGAAACATTTGTCATAACAAAGGTTTTTTTACTATTCATTCTATAATTAATGATTATACACAGGTAGGAAATTAATGGTGAGACGAGAATCTTAAGTGGCCTTTTTTATTGATTAAAATATTCATCATAGAAAAATTGATACGGAAATAATTGGTCACTTGATGTGACAAAAAACCAATAGTCCACAATCTTACGAATTAGTTGTATTCAGAGAAAATAGTAATTAACTTTTTGAGAAAGTAAAAAATATTCCATAAAAATATCTTCTGATCATTCGATATAAAATCATTCATTAACTGAATTATTCGATAATTGGTACAATGATCACGTAGTCTAGGTTCGACTACGCCCGTACTAATAATGAAATTATATCGTAAACGAATGATTTTTCCCATTCATGACTGGAATAAAAGATTGAAGAACACATTTCGTCGAGTGCAGAATTCTATACAATGAAAACTTTTTGATAATATCTCACTCGTTTGTGATAATTAGAAAATTATGTGAGAAACCATGATTCAACTTGACTGCTCTGCAAGCAATATAATCATCTACAGTTTTCTCGTAATGCTTTCCATAACCATTTGATACCGAAACAATCCAATCACATAGAACATTCTAAGAATCATCCTCTAAGAAATGAGATCGATGAATAATTCTCGGCAGATTTTCATTTCATCTTCCGGGGCTTATCGACAAAACTTATCATTTATTTGAACACTAAGTCCATAGAATAAAGAACATTCCTTTAAAATATTTTTCTACGGAATATTAAAGAAATCTATTATTTTGCTCTAAGTATTCTTATACTTTTGAAGTTTAGTGACGGATTTGAATTCATTTTCTATTTGAACGCTAGGAACATTCGTATTCATTTGGAAAATTCGCCAATATAGTGTTATCTTAATTCATGCGATCCTCAATAGTTTCAATGTTTAAAGGTATTTTAAAGATAAAATGACATTAACCTGAATCCCGGCAGTATGTAGATATTCGCATGAAAAAGCATCACTATGCTGATTTTGAAGTCACATATCTTCTGGCAACCATGATCTGATTTTGGACCGAAAGTAATTTTGATACAAAAGAAGAAATCAGAAAAATAATTAAAGGCACGAGTATATTCCTTTCCGAATATTATCTGGATTTTGTTCATTTGATTTTTTTTTATCTTGTCTGGTTAATAAATATTGAGACATAAGTGTCTATAGGAAGAAATTAGAAATGGATAATTACTACGGAAAATTATGTAAATCCAACGACCGAGACACATGACCGAGAAGAGGATGAAATACTAAATCGTCCAATACTTCGCACATCGGTCATGGGTCAAAAAACACTCTTTGAATTTTTTCTTTTTCAATTTATTAAGTCTACTTTTATGATGAAACAATGGGCACTCGCCACAATTAACTATTACTCCAAATTGTCCGTGTTTACAACTGTTCCTTCCATTTATTTTTTATTCCTTCCTTCATTTTTTCCACAGAGGATTGACTGTGTTGATATTGTTAAAAGAATGGGAGGAACAGTTGAAAATCCAGATCGCTAGAAGTAACAACTGATTGGCATGATAATTTTCAATCAATTTTTTTTATCGCGAGTGCTCATTCTTTCATTACAAGAGTGGGCTTTAAAAACTCTGAAATTTTTTTTCAGTTGTTTCAAAGAGCCGTCTTGTCATTATTTTTGATTACCCTATGTGCAGAGTATTACAACATTTGCCATTTCAGCCTCCCTCCCGCCATGTTAACGTTAGATGGTCACAATTTGCCGTGCTAATTATCTATTTATAATCTCTTCCTCATTTTACTCATTTTCAGGGTATTTTCGACCAAAGTTGGATAATCTAACTGTCATTTCTCAAATGCTTGAAGTTGAAATTTTTCGATTGGTTGATTGTTGAATTGCTAATTACGCGATTTACTCAGAGACAAGTAATACCAGAATAAAGTATCAAGTTAACTTCTGACTTGCCATCTAATTCAAATTTCTCGTTTTCCTCTCTGCAGGACTGTTGAATGGCTACGACATCTTAATCGCTACAGCAGTCCAAGTCTCCGAGCTTATAAAGCCTCTCGAAGAACGTCACCTGAGCAAGTTCAATCTCACCTGGGAGTTTTTCAACAAAAAGCTCTATCAGAACTATATATATTTCTACGAGCCAACAATCCGCAATATTCTTCCCTCAGTAGTCGGTCAGCTTCGTAAACCCCGAAAAGGAAAGGGTTTCCAGGTCCTACTGGAGCGCTATTTGGCTTTCGTGGACGAGATGATGAGGATAGCAGGTCTCTGGCCCGAGAAAGAACATCTTATTGACAAGTATTCTGCCGAACAAGTGGCTCTCATTATGAAAAACCGAAAGATTGGCAAACGAGACTGGACTCTATGTACAGTGACTGAAATTGAGAAAGCAGATAAGTCTCGAGCGCTCGACGTTCCAGGTGTAGGTATGGAAGAGTTTATCCGAGGTGCCCTATTCGATAGGGAGCGCGAAGTGATCGAGGACACACTCGTAATTGATCTAGTACGAAAGATCCTCGATGCATGGGGTAAACAGATTTATCGGACCATGGCCCAGGGTTATCTAGGAGTTTACACCCTCTTCCAAGACACCGAACAGACGGACAGGTTTGAAGGGTGTCCAATCGATGATCCAGGCTTCTATTTCGGCTACCAAGTGGCGGCGTGGTTAGTCCTCTCCCGATCCACCGACAACAACCCTGAAACCGACACTGATTGTCCGACCTGTGACGACTCCTCCTGGGTGTCCTACCTCGTCGTTAACGGACGAACAAAAACAGGAGCCTGTGCACATCCAATCCTCCAGCCGAACGGCAAAATTTCTACTTCACCGGACGGAGAAGAATTATCCGCGAAGGCACTCAGTGACGAAAAGCGAAAAATCTGCATATGCATCTACAGACACCTTGGAGAATGGCAAGGTTCATGCTGGAGGGGTCTCCTGCCCTTTCCTCCCTGCCTTTGTATGCTATTCATGAGACATTTACCGGAGGGTGCTTGTCCTTGTTTACGGGATAGCAGAGTGCACAGCGGGAGGAAAAAATCAAAATCGGAAAGCCCCTCGAGTTTGATTCCTGCAAAGGAAATAATTGATGTTGTCAAACCGCCGAGTAGCGTCAAGTCTGCTTCTATTCAGACTCAGACAAGGCATTCGACAACGCAGACTCCGTCGACACCACATAACTTTGGACACTCCGGCACGTGTCCAACCCATATGCACTCCCATCCACCTCAGTCAGATAATCCTAAATCGTTACCTGCAACTCATCGCCCCCACAGTCATACAAACCATAACAATCATAGTAACCATTCTTGCCAGAAGCAGACGGACGTGGAACACATAAAACGTGTCACGTCGAATGAGTTCAGTCAGACTGATGGGGATTGCTCGGATTCGGGAAGTAGTCACGAGGACTCCTGCTCGACTAGTAGCTCAACACCTAGGGATTCGAGTAGACATTGTGATTGTTGCTACTGTGAGGTATTTGGTCATGGAATTCCTTCGGTAGCACCGGTCAGTCGAAATTATAATGAGATGAGGGAGAGACTGCGACAATTATTGACAAAGAAGAAGGCAAAGAAGTGTAAGGCTGGGTGCAGTCCTCCTATGAGTCCAGCTGAATCTGTTCCATCCTCCAACGCTACTTCTGACCACAATTCAATGTCGATAAACTCAGGAGCGAGGTCAAATACCCCTGTTTCAGTTGCATCCACCAATTTACCTGAGCAAAGAGATCAGAGGGATCTCGATGCCCTACTGGAGTTTATCGAGGGTAGTCAATCTGGTAAAAACAAAAAAGATAATAAACGAAGTGAGAAGAAGGCTAGACAGCGCCAGAAAAAACTCGAGGAAGCTATTGCATTAGAGAAGCAGGAACAGGAGCAACAGAAATTAATTGAACTCCAAAAGAAGACTCCTGAGGTGACGATAACAGTGGTGGATCCACAGAAACCGGTAACGCCGAAGTTTGTGCATAACAGAAATCTACCAGAAGTATCAATACTGCCAGCTATGGTGCCTCAGCAACAGAAACAACAATCGACTAAGAAAAATAAACAGGACAACTTTAAAACGAAACAACAATCCAATTCGATTCTGCAGAATCCTCCTACATCTGTGAATCTTATTAAATCAAAGCAGAATTCCAAAGTTAGTAACGAAAATTCTCAGCAGATTAAAGAAAAAACAAAAGGGAAGAAGAAAGCTCCACCTCCACCCGAGCCAGAGCCTGAACCTGAACCTGAACCAGAGCCTGAAGTCCCTCTCACTAAAAAAGAAAGAAAGAAATTACGAAGAGCAATGAGAGCCATGGAAGAGGAGAAAGCTAAACAACAAGCAGCACAAGTCGAAACCCCTCAGATTGTCACGATTAAGAGAGTCATGGAGTCCAATGGAGCTGAGCCAACAGTAACGATAACCTTGAAGGGTCAAACTCCGGCTGAGGACAAAGTTTTGTTTACTTTGGTGAATGGACAGACGAAGGAACCATCTAAAGTGGAGGCTCAGGTTTCGGGAAAGAAGAAGAAAAAGAAGAATAAAAGTGGGGACAACAGCAATAATAGTGCTAATCAACAGAAGCAGCAACTGGGAAAAACACCACAGAATCAATGCAACAATCAGACGAATTCAAAATCTCAGCCTGCTAAGGGTGATTCGAAGAATTCTAAACAACAGCCGGTACAGGAAAGAGTTACTACTAATGGAAAACAGATTGAGGACAAAAAACAGCCGCAGCAAAATGCCGAGGTGTTAAGTAAAAAGTCGAAAAAGAATAAGAATAATGCAGAGAATAAGCAACCGGCGGTTCAGCAGATGACTAATACGAATAATCAACAGGCAAAGGGAAAAAATCAACAGCAGGAGAGCACAGGAAAGAAAAAAAACAAGTCTCAACCATTGACCGAGTGTAAAACGGTCAATACTAGTCAGCAGAATATTGCGAATACGGCTTCAGCCCCTAGTGGAAAGAAAAAAGGTCAAGCGCAGGATACGAGCGCTCAGACTAATCAGAAGACTCAACAGGCAGCAGCAAAGGGAAGAAACAATAATTCTGGTAATAATAAGCAAATGGGAAAGGTGGATAATCAGAAGAATCAAGGAAAATCCAATCAAGCTACCTCGAAACCTCGGACAAATGGCGATAATCGAGGGTTGACATCATCACCTGGGAGTCAACTCAATGATGCAAGTCCTAAGATTAATATTGAAAATCTCAAATTACCTCCTGGCATTACGATAACGAAGGTGGATGCACCAGCAAAACCACTTCCCATTAAGTCGGCACCTTTGCAGAAACCTGCACAGCAGAAGCAGGCGACGATTATTGCAACTCCGATGACTGGACTACAATCAAATTATGGTGGGTCACAATCGGGGGGCAATGTCATCGTTGTGGATACTGGGAAGCTGAAGCAGGAACTACTACCTAAAGGCTCGGAAAAAGGTAATTTGAAAGATTGACAAAGAGGTGTTTTTTTAAGAACACACGTAGAAATGAGATAAGTCACTCTAATTGATGATTAACTTTTTTTTATTAATGTTTTAACTTGGATTTTTAAGGATACCTTAAAAGATGTATATCTACTGTAATTACTTGGTATTTTCTCAAAATTACGTCTGTTTAATGGTATCTTCTAATGCCCTATTTTAAGTACAATTTTTTCCGACTTATCAGTTTCCTTGCATTAAAACTCGCAAAAAAGTAAACTGGCGAATTTGAGCCTAAATAGCTATGAGAATCATTGAATATCATCTCTAGGGAAATAGTTGCCAACACGAACTAAAACTGACAATACGGCTCTTTCATAAGAAATTTCCAACTATGAAGCAATATTCGTTGCTTCTGTCTTCACTGACATCCGCTTGTTGTGACTAAGTCAAGAAAGACAAGACAATTATTATTAATTATTACAAAGCCAACTGAATAATTTCAGTCTCAGTTTGATTCATCGGCGTAGAATTATTTATTTAGAATAAACTTGGAATTTTTCTCATTATTTTTTCTCGAATTGGAATTTAATAACGCAGTTATTATGATGACGATGAAATTCGAGCGCTCTAAAACAAAATTTGCCTAATTTATTAATAATTCCTTCTCTCCCAAAGGATCGAACCAGCTGCCTCAACCCCTCACGACTTCCGGTAAGAAAAAAAAAAAGAAGAACAACTCATCAAATGCTACCAGCAACTCTCAGAAATCTTCTAGTGATTCATCGAAAGACTCCCAAAACGATCAGGCAAAAATCCTTCACAATCCAGCCACAAACATGGTAACAATTCGAAACCCAGCATTCGCGCCTTCTCCGAAAATGGAACCAACTCAACAGGCAGCAATAATAAAAGTATCAGAGAATGGAATGGTGACGATAAGAAGTCCAGCCCTTCAGCAGGCTATTAATGCTGGCTTAACGCCACCACCAAAACCGGATTTTATCGTAAAAGGTGATCTGACAACAGTTAGCGCTAATAGAATAACACCATTATCGCCGCCAATAGCCAGCAAAAGTTCAAATGGTCTTATACCATCGAGTCTCGCTGAATTAAGAAGTCGTTTGACACCAGATTGCACAGGTATTCAGGGTCTCGCTAATATACAAATAAGCAAAGTAACGAATGGGCAACCGATACCGGAGAATGGAATCAATTTGAAAGGTACCAGTGTTACATTGACTAAAGTTAAAACACCAGATCCAGTGAGAAGTGACGATATACAACAGAGTCAAGCAACTACCAGTGGAAAAGGAAAGAAGAAGAAGAAAAAGGGAAATGGTACGAGACAGTGCGGCGATGACTGGAATCTCGTTGGTGAGAAATAAATAATATAAATTTATACATTTTTATTCACTCTCCCTGGACTTAATCCCTTAAACTCTCTGTTAAGTAATTGATTAAGAAAAATACGTTGGAACTAGGGTTTAGGTTTTCCCGAATTCTGGATTTTTACTGGACTATTTTTTGGCTGTTATAGCCTCAGTCTTCTGATATTTTTCGTCTTTCTCATTGTTTGTATCAATATCTCTGCATCCAGTACATAATTTAATTTATTTTACCTTACTTGTAATTCACTTCTGTGACTTTAGGACCTATGGAGATATACTTGAAATACTGTCTAATAGTGGCAGAGATACTTCTTTGTGATATTAGGTCTTAATAATGGATACTTAATAAATTGGTAATGTTTATTTTTTGAAACAACAACAGAACAACTATGTTTTATTGACACTGATTATGTTTCTTCCTGTACTGATATTATACATTATCTGTGGGGTTGATAAATATTAATTCCATTTTGGGTGGAGCGTTCACTGCAAATTTTCTAACTGAAGGAAAACCAAAAGAGTCGCACATGTATTCATTAGGTTGATTATATCTCTAGGGCAATGGAGGTTTTATTTCAGTTTATTTCACTGATATTTGGAGGCTAACGCATTCAGAGAAAGTAATTCAACAAATATCGTCACAAAGTATAAACTATATATACTATAAAATTAATTTATTGGAAAATCCAATTTTTTTATACGAAAATGATACGGGATTAAAAATTAAGGTGTAGATTATTTTATTTTGGTTTTCAAGTTTTGTAAAAATCTGTGGAGTTCCAATAAGAATTCGATAGGATTATCTAACGAAACGGCCGTGATTTGAAAATTTGTTTCAAGATCTTATAACATCTTTCTCTAAGCCTCATCCTTCTAATTATATTCGTAATTGAATTTCACATCTATGTTTTTTTATCGCTTCGCTACTGAATTGGAAAGAAAATCAGATTATCGAGCTGATGAGTATTATCCGTAGTGAATTTCGAAAAAAAAATTCTGTGAAAGCTGTTTACGTCATCGAGATACTCACCTTGACATTTTCTCTGAAAACCACACATACCTCAGATAATTTTGCGATTTGCAACTGAATTAATCAGCCAAGGCAATAGGAACTCGCTAAAACAAACCACCTCCAACACCAAATCATGCAAACCGAAAACAAATAAAAATTCTTGAATACAATCGACGAATATCTTCCCCTCAATCCGTAGTATTCAGAGCTCGTCTTTTCCAGAAAGCGTATTCACCCCAAAAGATATAGAGGACGGTGAAATGGACGACGCTGAGAGGGAATTGGAGGCATTCAAGCGGTTCTGTCTGCAGTCAGTACCACCGCCACGCAAAGAGAAGGTCAATCTCAACTTAAAGGACATCGTACTCAAGAAAAAATCTTCATCATCAACAGCGGCCGCTGTTATCGCCGCTAATTAAATTTCCAGAAAAAATCAAGGGAATAATGACAAAACACTGATATTGTACACCCACACTGCGTTTAAAAATACTGCCACTAATTGGTAGGTTGTCATCTATTTTTTTTCTGTAAAAATGAATGACGCGAAAGATAATGAAATCATTCGAATTTAAGAATTTTCTTTCCTCTGTCATTTTTTTGTCGACGGCGAGCAACGTCCGACGATTATTCAATTTATAAAAATATTTCGCTGAATCAAAAACACTAAATCAATCGAAAAAAAAAAATAATGGATGTCACCCGCATTATTGAGAGAGAAGAAGACAAGCTCATCGTGCATTTTGTCGCCGTTGACGTTTGCTAAAATAAATGAAATTAAGTTAATTTGTCCATTTACTGGACTGTGCCCTCATCCCCCTTCTCCTCCAAATCGGTTGACACAGCACGATGCATTTTATACGAAAAGCTTTAGGCATAAACAATGTGTATGTATGTATTTATAGGTGAAAAGAGTTAATTACTTCGGATATTGAGGAATTAAATGAAAGTCGTTGGGAATGTCATTGATCGTACTGCATTATCTTCGAATGCAAACTGAAGGGGTAATTTTTTAGAATACTCCGAACTATTTCAGCGGTTCGTAGCCTAGGTGCTTGGAGATAGATATAATGAATAAATTTCCTGACTACTTTTTTCTGTAATAAGTGTTTTTTTTTCTTTTTTCGCAATAAAAAAGAAGCGCAATTCCGATGATTATTACTTGATTGTTTTTAGTTAGATGGATAACTTGATCGAACAAATCTGCCAGTTTAATCGTGAATAAATGGATTTATTGAGGAATTTTTTCGGTAGTGATATATGTGGTCCCGATGATCGCGGAAGTTATTCACTGCTGGTTAAAAAATTCACCCAAGAAAATTCATCTCATGACTATTCTCTTCCAATAAATGTAATTTCACAATCGAGCCAAAAGTATGAAATTTTTATTCTACTTCGAACCCGAAGTTTCCCGATGACTCCCATCATTCATCATTCATCATAAAACAAACAAGGGAGACTGATTATCAAGGACCGGATAAAATTTATATCCTAAGATCGTTCCCCCTGATGGCATGCTCGTCATGTCATGTGCTATGTTGAACGAGATTGTATTGACCATTTTGGCATGTTGAACTTTCTAGAATCATTTTATAGCAACTCTTGAGTACACTTGTTTTTATCGCATACGAACTTCTTACACACAAATGTGTTAGGTAGACGTAAAGAAATAAACATTATTCTAGAATCTCTTTCTAGGAAATTCAGGGAAATTTTAAAAAATGAACTATGCATACTGTATCCATGATTTCATCGATTACCAGTCCAATTTAGAGTTTTGAAAATTTGAACTTGTTAGCATTGAAAAAGCCCAAAAACAAATTTGAATATTTTTTTCTTAACTGTAGGCTGTAAAAGAATTTCTTTTTTTTTCGTCTTTCAAGCTTTTGACAATATTTGGTGTTTCCATCACCTCCACACCATCAGAATTACGCAAAATCGTGAAGAAAGTTAAGAATTCTGGGTTGTAAGGTCTTATCCAATCTCGATGGGCTATTTTTTGATAATCAAATCGACTTCTTTTACAAGAAATATGAAAAACATTGAATTTCTTATTCTTTCAAAACGTCTAATATTTCTGTACCGTCGAATTTTGTCATTAGATTGGGTGACCATTTCGCGAAATGTAATGAGAGATGGACATCTATTTGTTTTTATTTTCAAGCTATTGCCGTTTTCTTGTCAAAATTTACTTTTGTGAATTATAACAGGATCGAAAGTTGGCATCGATATATGCTATTCTGTCTCACTTCTATCTTCTGAGTTTTCTGGCGCTGAGTGTTTGGTGAATCTTCGGTTCTCAACCTCTATCAATTACATTTCTGAAGTGATAACCCTGCATCTTCAGATATTGTCTGGTATGCACTGATGACTTCTAAGGCGCTCACCCTGTAGATTGATGCGATTTTACGTCACGCTTCTTGGACCTGGAGCACTACAGCCCAAATGGCAATGTCTTGCGTGAACACCGCTGTACCCATTGAAGACTGTAGTCATCGTCTTCCGTTTATTAAAGAAGCATTGCAAGTTAGGGTTATTATCCCAATAGAACATTGGCAAGTTAATTCTTCATTAACGGTCTATTTTACCCCTATTGTGAATTCTCCCTTGCACTCCCCAGTTTACTTATCTTTGCCGAATGATAAATTCACAATAAATGAAGAAATTTAATCGTGCACTTAGTGACAATCCAAGCGACACATTTTCAGATATTGCTGAAAGATAAATTTCATGGAACGTACTTATTTTCGAAGTTTTCGCGGTCATGATTACTGTTATGATTGAAGGTATGTAAGGGCAACCCTCCTATAGTAAAACGTGCTTTAACATTATATTGGCATTATCAAATTATGAAAACTGAATTTTTTGGGACATTCACATTTCGTTTTATATTTTCAGATACATTTTTCCAAAAATGAGAAAACAAATTGAGATAGACTCAGTTCATTGTTGCGGACATTAGATTAAAGCGAAGAATTTAAGCCTAAAACATTCAATCACACGGAGCATTTTGATTTAATATTACAGTTAATTTATGTTGTGAATGACAATGAGTGTTGTAAATTTGCATTCAATATTCTAGATGAAATCGTTCCTGAAATTTCATGTTTAACTTAGAAATTTGGAGTAATCGGATTTTTCGTGGTATGTCATCATTGAAATTGAAATGATGGCTAGAATCATTAAGTCCATTGTTGAAATTAACCTTTCCTTTTAAGTAAAATGAAAATTGAAGAAAATTTTCCACTTAACTGTCAAGAAAATTTACAATTTTCATTGTCATATGGATCTACCCTGGTGGATCAGTCGATTGAGGTATCGAGTTGTTCAGTTTGTCGATTAGCATTCGAGTGGATTTCGATTTGAAGTACAGTCGATGGAATCGAATGGAACACAAAACAAATATTACTCGATTCTTTTAATTCGAATGAGAAAACTATTCTAGAACAATAAATCACGTGGTCCATTAAGGGTCCATTGACTAGGTGAGAAGAAACAATCGAAACACAATCGATTGGAGGGTTAGTCGATTTTCTTATTAAACAGAAGAAGACTATTTTAAAACGATAAATTAATTGATCGATTGAAAGTGGATTTATTTGAGGGAAGGGGACAATCGAGACTCAATCGACTGGAAGGTTAGTCTATTCTCTTATTAATAATGGGGAAACTATTCACAATCGACTGAAGGTTCAGTCGACTCTTTTATTAAAAAAATGGGAAGACTATTCTAAAATTATGAATAAATTGATTACAAGGAGTCTTCCGTAATCGAACTTCTCTTGTAATCGATTCCGGTTGTGGTGGATTCATGCCCGATTCTATCGGCTGAAACTTAACTCGAAATCGACAGTCGATCCAACCCCCAACGAGAGATTCGCCAGGGTAAAAATTGAAAAGACATTGAATACTCCAGAACTTGACTATAATTTTTCAGGAAATCCCCGGAATTCATGCCAATGAATGGTTATAATGTCCAGAGGACTTTTCAAACGGAGTGCCTTTTCCATCAGTACAGAAAACTTAGAATTTTCCCCCAATATGGAAAAATTGGAAGTTCCGTAAGGTAAACACTTTTGCAGGGGGCATTATCTCACCTTTCAGGTGAAGCGAGTTGAATAAACTATATGAGACAATGGTTGGTACACGCTTCGTACAACCCCCGCGCCTTTGATTGAAGAGATTTTCCGCGCGTATAATGATCCTCGGAATAAATGAAGTGAGTGAGCCATTGATATTCATTGTTGAATACTCACCGTCAACATCTGACATTTCTACGGTTGGTATGTACTCGTACGATGAAAAACTATGAATTGGCGCCGGATTGGCGGCATTGAATATTTTTCTATTCAGTCCGTTGCATCTCTGTGCACGCACTTTGACGCTTGCGGCAAACCAACCCAATCAGCCCTATGAATTATTCCAGACATGTTGGTTTATGGTGGCTTTGACGCCCTCGAGGATAAATTAAAGGCAATCGTCAGGTTTATCTTTAATCGTTCAGCTGTCTTCCGTGATCGATGACCTTTTAACACTTAATTTATTTTTTTTTTATTTTTTCGCAAACATATTCAGCAAATTGATTGCATAAGTATTCTGATGAAGTTATGTATGCAGGATGAACAAGTCAATTATTAAGTATTTACAATTGATGAAATCATTTTAAGCATCCATTAACATTATTCGTCAATTATTTTTAACATTATTTACTGTGTATGATTAACAAATTCTAAAGAAGTGATAGAATAATTATGTAAAAATATAATTCGAAACAACAATGTAGGGTGCACGATGGGTGCAACGATGGGTGCAAAACGGACAACGTAAAAGTTTTTTTGATCCTCCCGATTTTTAAATTCTTTCATTTCCATTTTTTTTTTGAATTATGAAAGAAACAGAAATAAACGCGTATATGAATAATGGAGTACTATAGGACATAAATGTGCTAAATGATGTGTGATAAATGAGAATTGAGCCGCCACAATTTCAACTTTTAAATTACGCAGAATTACGGAATCTAGTGAATATGTATACCTTTCCACAACGATCATAAATCAATAGTTAGATAAAACCATCTCAAAACATTCCTCAAACTTGTATTAGCAAGATATTGAAAACTGTTAAATCATTTGTAATTTAATTGTCACTTACTGATGATGCGGTGAGACTCGATAATTCAAACTTAAAATTGGGTCAGACAAAATTATTTTGATAAAAGAAAAACAATTGAACAGGTAGCAGAAAAAACATGATAATTATTTCCTCGCTCGTTTGCATATCTCACAAAGCAATCAGTTGCTGAATTTTTAGGGGGTATTCCGGCACGATTCATGTGGGCCCAGCGTGGTCCCATGATTGACGCTCAGTCTTTCTCTTTCGTTTTGTAGGCATTTAAAAAATTTTCGACTTTCTTGAGTAGGATTTTCGCAATTGATAATTGAGTTATCGATTTTCAATAAAGTAATCGATTATTTAATTAGAAAATGCTACACGTCCGATTGTTTTAAATTTTTATTTGTGACTCTCACAACCTTGCTCTTTATTTTATCACTTCATATTGAATAAAAAATCCCCAAAAAAGGGGGTAGGTATGTAGGGTGGAAGTGGATATGATTGAATACGCACTATTTTTTCGAGGTTTGAATTTCAAAATTTGAAAGATCATTGATGCGGGTTCACCCCGTCGCACATGGGATTTCCAGTTGTTATGTCGCGTGACACTGACAGTGGGAGGAAAATTGTGGGATTTTCTCATTTTTTAGTCTGTAGCCTAATAATATCATAAAATACAGAAAAAAAAAGAAGTCGTAGATTCAGGACAATTTGGAGGGTGTCCGTTTTGCCCCCACCCGTCCAACAGAAAATTTTCGTCGACAGGGTTATCCCTTTTTGTGGTTATATTCTGAATCATTTGAAAATGCTCAAGCAGATTTTATTGACTACAAATTTTTTTTTTCTTAAGGTGTCCGTTTTGCCTCAGTCTCAACTTACAAATTTGCTTCATGTGTCCATTGAAGGACGTGGAACTCATACTTTCTTTTTCTTTCCTATTTCTTTTAGATTTCTCGCCAATTTATGATCGGATTATGTGTAAAAATATAACATGTTTAAGTTACGTCACTGTTTTTCGACTTACTTATAATGCATTAAGTAGTTTTCTGTGAATTTGTAAGAAATCTAAGAAAAATAGAAGAATTTTCCTTGGCATTCAATATCCTTAACGGATGCATGTATGATTTTCTGATGCGAGTTGAAATAAAAAATTTAAATAAAAAGGCCGGAAATGTTCTGTGAGAAGTTTCAGCTTTTCAAATTTTCATTTTACCGAAATTGGAATTTCAAGTTTTAGATTTAGCCTGGGAATTTTCATGATTATTATGGTCTTATCATAATTATTATTGTTCTGTTTTCTCCTCTGAAGGTACCATTATCATGATATAATTTGTCATTTTTCTTTTTAATTTCAGCCGCCGCTGAGCAATGGGGAATAATTCGAAAATTCACGTCTCTTTTTCCGTGATCAAGAAAATTTCATTACCTCTTGCAGGGACGAGGTACTTATGCCCTTCAATGACTTCGGCCGGGATTTATAAGTTTAACTTCAAAATGCTGGACATAAAAAATGCCATTGATTAGCAGCAAAGATCTCTAAAACCAAATCGGAACAATCCGTCCGGATGTAAAAAAAACTTTCCTGGAATTGACATACCCATCCCCGCTCTAGTATTAAATATGCTAAATTTAAAAATACCATACTCGATTGAAGGATATCTGTTTCTGCATGATGAATGAGAATGGCCGGAAAAGCTTTTACGGTTGGTATGAGATTATCTAAATATAAATTGACCTCCAATTAAAATTCCAAAAAAATTCTATTGATTGGATTAATAATTCCCATTCCTGTGATTTTGTAATATCTTGATTCTTATGCTGAAATACATAGCTTCAAGGTTCATAAAAAAAATAATATTGTTCGAGAACAGAAATATTTCATCAACAAAATTTCTACTTGTCTAAACAATGTAAGTAATTAGACCGCCAGAAGAAGATGCCCTCTCGAACTAAGTCCAGCGATTTTTACATTGGAGTATCTTGGATTTAAGGCTACAATATTTTTTATCAAATTGATCCAACTAGATTTAATTTGAAAAACCACATTGTTCTTATAAGTCAATTATCATTGTCTTTGGAATTGCTATGAAAATTATTGAAGTCGGTCGCGTTTTTCTCAGCATACAACAATTATATTTTCTTTTGAAAGTGATAGGCACGAATTTTTCAAATTGTCTGAATATTGACTTGAAAGTTTGCAAAAAGGTACCCTTTATAATAATGTTGGAAGAATTCGATTGTCAATAAAAAACGATATTCTTGCATATAGAACGTTTTAAACCATGTTGTCCATTCAAAATTACCAATAAAATTGGCAGAAATGAAATATAACAAAAAGAGTAACAAAGTATATATAAATAGTCAAATCTCTTCAGTCAAAGAGGTTCGGCTGACTTCTTAGTTAATTTATTGCTCAAGATGAAATATTGTTCAAAAATTTTTGTAGAAATTATCGATGAATATACTTGAATAAACGTACTAATTTTTCCATCTAGAATATTTTTTGTTACGAAATGTTCCGTTTCAAAAGGATATTTTCAGTCGCCAAATTTTCGGATTATAATTGTTTTAAAATGTTCTTTAATAACTTGTCTACTCATGATATTCATCAGATTGTTGTTATGTGTTTAAATGTAAAGTTTCAAAAAATTTTAATTCTTTCATTAGAACTTCAGTTCCAGAAAAGTCGGATGCAGCCGCTCTCCAACTCCCGCCGAAAATGCCCTTGAGCCCATTGACGCCATCCACTTCGGTACTTGAGATCATTCCTTATGTATCGGAACTTCCGTTCAACAATTTCCGTTGCTTATTTCTTCAATACCGAAAACTCGTATATGGAAATCATCGCACCTCGGCGTCTTCTATTTATCCATTCGCTCTCGGACAGACATTCACCAGACCTCAATAACGCCGTCGGGGTTTGTGATCCCCTCAAACCGTTGATTTCCAAGAATTGGTGGCCGCGAGGCCGAAACGTTAGAGGGAGCTGACTGTATTTAAAACCGAGATCAAACGCGGGCTAATAACAGCGCTCATTAGCATATATAAGTGCGCAGTCTTCCAGAAATGCCGAGAAAAACGTAATATATTCCTTGTAATTCTCATCTATTATATCATAATTTTCGTGTACCTTCCATATAAATTTATTCAATCGTTTCCAATTTACCAAACAGTTCAACCGTTTTGCAAAATTTAAGTTTCTGATTTTTCATGTTCTATCAACTCAATGTGATGCAATGCAAGGAGTCTGAAAATTCAATTTTTAGATCGTGTTCAAACGTATGTACACATATGTGTGTGTATGTCTGAAATTTTTTCATCCATTTTCACCGATTGGTCGGCAATGAATCAATGGAATTAATTGTTTTTCTTTTTAAAATATAGGTATTATTGGTCCCGATCCATAACCATTGATTAAAATTCAATTCATTGATTGATTTTTTTGATTTCCAAACTTTTGCAAAAAGTAGTATATTTCGTAACAAGTGAAAAAAAAAAGGTTTTTGGCGAGTGGGATGTTTATATCACGAGCCGAAGGTGAGGGATATATTTCGTAACAAGTGAAAAAAAAAAGGTTTTTGGTGAGTGGGACGTTTATATCACGAGCCGAAGGTGAGGGATATAATCCCACTCGCCAAAAACCATTTTTTTTTCACTTTTTACGAAATATACTATTTCATCTCAATGTGTCGAAAAAGCACTTTTCGGTCACTCGACGCGAAGCGGAATGATTGACGGCTGAAAAAATTGTTTCTATAATATAATATAATAATTGTTATTCCAATTTTTTGAAAATACGTTTTTTTCCTTTTTTTCACAATTTCATTGATGTCTTTGTAGATTAGATTTCAAATGGATTCAATAATAGATTAAAATGTTCCTTTAGATACCAGAAAGTTTGAGTTGACAGTTGGTTATGATAACTGCATTCATTAATGTGCCTTCCATGATGACATTTGAAAATTTTTGAGTTTTCATCAATTTTTCGCTCAATGTTGCATTTTTGATGACTTTTTCAAATGTGATGATTTGACTCTATCCAGTTATGCATAAATACAATATTTTTAATGAAATTCACTCGAAACTTCAGTTTTTGTGGAACACGTGATGGAGATAATAATATATGAAATGACTATTCGGAAGCATATTGCTAATTTATTAGAAAAAACAACTATACTATATCCGATACCAGAGTAATTTCCCACTTGTTGTGATTACTCCGACGAATAAAAAATAGAACAATAAAATAGCTCCATATCTTCCAATGTTTCGAGCGCATAAGATATCCGAAACGGGGCACTAATTTATTATAGAAAACAAAAATATAAAATTTGACCTACTATTTTTCCCAGGTAGAAATGACGAAGGCTGACAACGGAAACAAGCCTGTTTGAGTCTTGATTCGCCAAGGCTGAGTATCTCAGGCCTGAAACAGGCTTGATTCGGCGGTTTACGGCAGCCTTAAATCGAGGGTAACTTAGGGGTGCTTTTCTCAGGATCATGTCAAGCTTTGTTGAGGTTCTAAATGTTAAGGCTAAATAGTTCAGGCTCAACGAAGGCTGGTTCAATCCTCGATAACTCAAATGACATTTCATTTTGTTCTATTCTGATGAATATTAATTAATACGAAAATTTAATTGTATTTATTTTGCAATGTTCTGACCATGGAACCCTCTCTTTTGACCACCTGAAAATATCCTAATTACCCATTCGATCGATACCTGTAGCGCTCTATAGTTATCGATTGATCTGGACCACTCACACACTCAGCTGCAC
>JAPYZN010000826.1:0-60692 GCA_030522865.1 Psyttalia lounsburyi
TTTCGAGTGTTTCGATTTTTTTAATTTTTATTCTACAACAATTCAAATTATACAATAGTATATTATGCAACATGTGCGTAATGGTGTTTTTGGCTCGTGTCATTGTGCCCGTAACCCGCGATTTAACCGAGCGAAGCGAGGTTAGAATCGCGTGATTACGGGCACCTATGGCATCAAAATAATTACTCAATTATTCGAAAATTTACTTCATTTAAAAGAAAATCTATTGCTTCCCTACTTTTTGAAAACATGACTCGTAATTCAAGGATTTAAAAAAATATCTTATAAAAAGAAAAAAGAAAGAATAACCAAAAAAATTACCTATTAAGTGCCGGGTGTAATAATTTGTCACCTCGAAATCTCCGTCACTCATTGCACGTGAAATACTGATCAAATCGTGAGCAAACGTAATTCCCGACTTGCAGAAATCAGGCACGGACGTCGGAAATTAGGTTTGCTTATGAGTTAATAGTTATTTTTCTTGTAATTAGTCACGGGGATCTGGAGCTTACTAACTATTGCGCCCGGGCCTCAAGGGCCGGGTGTAATAATTTGTCACCTCGAAATCTCCGTAACTCATTACACGTCAAATACTGATCAAATCCTGAGCAGACATAATTTCCGACCTGGAGAAATCATGCACGGACGTCGGAAATTAGGTTTGCTTATGTAATTAGTCACGGGGAATTCGAGGTTACCAACTATTACACCCGGGCCTTAAGCGAAGAAATACCTAGCAGAGTGTAATTATCTGAGATTCCTCATTCCCAGAGACCATCTTTTCAGAAATCCTGGACATGAATTACCCACTACCTCCGTTTTAACCTTAAAGTAATTTTAAAGCAAAATAAGAGACACTTTCACTTTTTTCCTCTTCGAGGAAGATCTATATATTTTATTTTGACAATGTATTGTCAATATAAATTGTTAACAACTGATATTATTAACAATAGGTTTAGATTGTCCCTCTCCTCTAAACAGGAGAAAAATACAATTTTTTTGAGCTCTCCGAGAGCAATTTTTCAGTAAAAATTGCCGTTTCGTTTGATAATTGTGTGAAATTTTCGATGTTAATTAAGGATTAATTAACGAGATAGTAGTCCTGACAGTTAATTTTTTTTTAGCACTGGTGCAATCATTGGGACCTGATAAATCAATTTTTACGCCACCTCGAGGTGTTTGGGGTGGAGATAACATTTTTTTTCCCCATTTTTGAAAAACGATTTTATCGCCCCAACTTATCTCATTGCGCCAGGGAAATCGGGTGTTTATTATGGCGCAACATCTCGGGTCTATAAAAAAAGTGCAACGAGTTTGTATTATGGTCTTTTTACCCCTCTATCAGCACGTGCGTTGAGCCTTCAACTTCATCGGTCCGCACTACGGTTTTATGTACAGTAGGGCGATACGACAAAGTACATGGGCAACTCTGGTTTTTTTTTTTCTTCTTTTTGCATCAACCGATGGGTATAAAAATAAACACCGGCGTTACCTAGAGAAAAATACGGTTGCTCGTAATTTTTAGTTCCATTCCGTCGCAAAGAGAATATCCGAGTGGACAGAAAAACCGGTGGGTAATGTGACACCTGGGGATTGTTTCGGAATTACGTATTTACTTCGTAACACGCGCACAAGAAATTTCACTGAAATACTCGGCAAATTCTCCGGATTATAATCGCCAATTTTCATTGGACATTTTTTCAATAAATTTCCACGTGACGTTTTTAGAAAAGTCACCAGTGGAAACTATTTTGCAAAAAATTTTTGATTATCTTTAGTTTTTTAATAACGAATTTGCGAAATTTACTGGACAATTTTTGTTGTTCTTTTTAAGAACTCAAATTAAATCATTTGGCAAATTTGAGACGAGTAATTTTTGGCCGATTCCGTCGCTGAATTTCGCGCATTTATTTATAGAAAATATCTAATAGAAACGGTTTTACGGGGGATCTCTGGAATTTTCTCGTTCTTTACAATTTTATCTATTCAAATATTTCTTATAATACTTTTCAACAGGAATTTTGCCATTTTTTTTTCGGGTTTGAAGCCCAGTCTCCATTTTGTCAGTAAAAAATGATTTCTTTGATGTTTTAACATCGTCTGGATTCAACTGGAGGAGATTCAGGAGAGCTTGGAATTCGCGAGGATTTTATTCGGAATTTTTTCGAGCGTGAAATCGTAGACAGAATATTCTTTGTTGGAGCAACGATTTAATAAAGAGATAGGAGTGAGAGGGTGAACTGATGATTGCTATATGCAGTGAATTGATTTCGACTCGTTTCAATTGTTTGGGGAGCATTTGGGGTCAAGTTGGGGGAATTGAGGAGAATAGTTGAGGAATTATTGTCTCGGCGTGCAAAAAATTACTAAGAGAAGGGAAATAGTCTTTCCAGGGGATATCTCATTTCCTTCAGTTGAGAATACGGAAATGTTGATGGGAGATTGAGCTCAATCCTTGATTTTTGAATAGAATGTTTCAACATGACGAGGGCTTCGATTACCACACATTCTGGTGTTCATTTCCCTGATTATTTAATTCCCTGAATTAAAAATACAATATTAATATTCTTCATAAATGTCTGTATTGTATGACTGGTTAAAAAAAATTGTTATCAATTTTTTAGGCTGAATTTATTTAGGTTTTTCTAAATTATCAATAGATTGTTCGAGAATGGAGAGAAAATGTTTCTGAACAGAATTCACTATTCCTGATTCCTCCGGGGGAAATAGTCTTTCTGGGGATATCTTATTTCCTTTTCCTCTAACATAACGAGGGGTTCGATTACCATAAATTCTAGTATTCATTTCCGTGATTATTTAATTCCTTAAATTAGAAATTCAGTATTAACATTTTTTCCAAATGTCTAGGGGAGAGTGGATCAAACTGGAAAGGTTTCAATTGACGATAACTCGGGATTGGCAGAGTGAAAATTAATAATTTTTGATTCAGATTAAAGCTCAGGTTTTCAGCTTCAAAATGAAACAAAAAAAATTCGATTCCACTCGGCCAATCCCGAGTTATTGGTGTTAAAGTCGTTGGATTTTCCCCATTCCCTTCTGTCTTGACTTCTTCTCAAAAATAAAAATTTTCAGATAGAATTGGCAATTTCTGTTAAGATTGCTAACAGTTCACTGGAGAATGGAGAGGAAGTGTTCTTGAACACGGTTAAGGCCCGTCTCCTCGAGAAATTCGTATTCTTTTCCCTAGATTTCCCAGAATTCCCCAGTTTTCTCCGTTTTTTTTCTTGGGGAATTACACGCGCAAGAAACTACAAAAAATTATCATTTTGGAATGAAACGAACCGCCAGAATCTCTTATTAGGCGATAACTAGGGGTAATAAGTGTCAAATACCGACGTCAATATAATTATCGAAGTATAATCCCAGCCTCAACTCCCTAGCCATTTTGGTCGACGTAAACAACATGGCGGTCGAATTCACTCACGAAAAAAACCCTAATTATTATTCCTACACACACAGCGCCCACTTGAGACCTAATTATCGCCTGATAAGAGATTTAGGTGTGTTTGTTTCACCCCAAAATAATAATTTTTCATGTTTTCCCGCGTGTGTAATTCCCCAAGAAAACAAAGCGACGAAAAACTGTGAAATCTGGGGAGTTCTGGGGAATCTAGGGGAAAAAAATATCAAAAAAATCTCGAGAAGGCGGCCCTTAACTCCCCGCGATTCCTCCACATGCCCTCAGAGTCCGTATCCCAGCCCCTCGGAAAAAAATCTACAATTTTCTCCCTAATAATCGATTGAAAGAGTCCATTGCTCCCACCCACATAAAAAGGGGATCTCAAGTTATTCATCAGTCATTCTATCTGCCCTCACACCTGCTCCCCAAATCCCCCAAATCGTTCTCCACGATAGTAGTCACGCTCTTTGATCATTCCTCCAGGAACAATCTCCAAGTCTACATAGACTGCTAAAAAAATCCATAATTTTCCCAATAAAAAATTCTTCTAGCCATAATTTGAGCCAAATTTTGGATTTCAATTTAATTAATTTGCTTTAGACAACCAAATATCAAATAATCTTAGACAAAAGATTGAAAAAACCCCAAAAGAATGTCATTTCTTCAAATACTCCGAAATTTGACGGTCAGAATTACATTTTCTCCTCAGACTAACAACAAAAATCATCAACAATTTCTGCTACTGTTGTTTTAACTCTAAAAAAAGAATCCAACCAATCCACATACCCCAGAGTCGACAGAAATCCGGAGACATTGCCTTCGGCGTAGAGACTGACGATATCCCCGAGATGCAGAAAACTCGCCGAGCCAAGGATCTCCCCCATTTCGAAGCTGGTAGCCAGAGTTGTTCAGTTGAATTCAGGACCGTGCAGGCCCCTCAGACCAGTGCATCATTCATAATATCTGTTGATTAAATAATAAAAGAAAAACAGTATGAAGAATTGAGCGAGATCAAGTGCTCCTCGGGAGCTAGCCCGAGGCCAAGATGTAGGTCAAATCGATCCGCTGATAGCATTTTGTATAATCTATTCTCTAAAGGAGCACCTCGAAGGGGGATAAATCGTTGTTTATAATTATCAAGGGAATAGGGGAGCACCTATTGATCCTCGTCGCGATAAAAAAAAGTCATTGGATGAAAATCCAATTGCCCCTTAACCTTTTGCAAATTAAAAATAGAGGTTTGTCTGTAGTTTCACGCGACAAACACTAAAAAAACATTAAAATCCCACAATTAAAATTCATTAGACGTTTTTAATAAAAAAATCCCCAAAAAGAAAGAAATAAAATAGAATCAGAGAATGAATGACAAGAAATAATTTCCCATGCAATAGTTTCCCACAGACTTTACCAATTTTTAGTCAACATTTGGACTGAAAAACATTTCAAAAATCTCTAGAAATCCCTAGACCTAACAAAAAATGTTTTTTTTTTCCTTCGTAACATAAAACTCGACCTCGTAAACACGATCAAAACAGTCGACTTGACATTTCCTTTAATGACTAATTTATGTTAATTATACTCCGGGATTAACGACGAATTGAGGAACGTTGTAACATCACTCATGCATAATCCCATTTTTGATAGCGACTGATAACGATATTGATAAGTATTTTTAATTGAAACTATACCGCAGAGTTCGATCATAATAAACTCCTCTCGGTCACTGACATTTTTTTTTAGAATTACGCAATGACTTTGTGTACACGTGAGTCCCGCCGGATATTTCGTATTTTTCGGCCGCCTTGTTCTCGCTCTATCGACAACAAACGGGAGTATGAACTCACGAAATTGCAAAACTCCAGTGACAATTGAACTCCACTCGAATTATTCTCGTATTTTGGCGTTAATTAAAGCTCGACGGATGCAGAACAATGGAGTATTGGAAAGCCTCAGTGCTCTAGACAGTTGTATTGTCACAGCGGATAGACGCCGAAGAGTTATTATCGAACAATCATCGGTCAACGAGACAGCGATAATGCCCAGCACTTCCTGGACAACTCGGGAGAAGGATAATTGATGAAACTGGAACAATCAGAGCATCCAATTTTCGCTAATCAGAGGATGTAAATAATCTCCAAAGTCGTGAGAAAAAGTCTTCCGCTTGAAAACAAATTTGATCAGCTGATCGTCCGACCCCTCCACCTCTCAAACCCCCCAGTGGGAATGTTCCTCGGCGACGTATGAACTCTCAAAACGACAAAACTCCAGTGACAATTGCACTCCACTCGAATTACTCTCGCATTTTGGAGTTAATTAAAGCACGACGGATGCAGAACAATGGAGTATTGGAAAGTGTCAGGACTCTAGACAGAGGTATTGTTACAGCGGATAGACCCCGAAGAGTTATTATCGAGCAATCATCCTCGGAGTTCAACGAGGCAGCGATAATCCCCAGGTCTGAAGAAGCTGCAACAATCAGAACATTCGATTGTCGTAAATCTGGGAATGACAAAACATCTCCAACTACTCAGAAAAAAATCTTCGCCCTTGAGAAATAAATTGCTCCACCGATTCCTGGATGTCTCCAGGCCCCAGACCCTCCAAAACTGAATTTTAACTTCACCTGAATCTTCACTCTCCGTGTGATTAATTAAAAACTTTCATTTTCACTCAGGCTCGACCGAGAATCGATGATACCGAATTTTTCTACTCACCGCAGGCATTCCTCCACACCTCACTATTTACATCTCCAAACGTCAATCAGAGAAAATAATGAATGGAATTGAATAAAACTCATCAAACGACGCGAGTGCACTGTCACACGAGAAACTTGAATGGTAAAAAAAATGTCGACCTCCATTGGTATTTTTTCTTTTATTTCTTTTTACTTTGACCGATGGACTCTTTTTCTCCCGGTTTTCGTAATGCTTTACCGGCGTGTCAACGAAGGGACTCAACTCCTCGGTCCGTTCATTTTTCCAGCGTATATTCAATTCGTTTACGTGTTATTCCCCCCTTCCTTCGATCAACTGTCCCAGTCGTGTGTCTTGTCGAGGCCATTTGACAAGCAGAAATCAAAATTCAACTCAATTTTTCCTCACGATTCCTCTCAATTTTTTTCTTTATTTGCTTTTTTCCCCCCCCTCGAGATATGGGTAATTATTGGCGAGGCTTTAATGAGCCATCCGCGGTTCCGGGTACTCCGGTTATTTATGTTTATCACCTTGAACAACTCACACAGCGCCGGAGAGATAAATGGAAAGTAAATTGCATTCGAGAGGAAAAACGGAGATGGAAGTTTTGTTTGGTCAAGTTATTACAAGTTGGTGCTGACACTAACCATACGGTGGTCCCGACATTACTGGGCGAACGTGGTGAATCCGAGCTACTCCAGTGGCTCGCCGCCGTCGAAGGGTGGGGGGGCGGGAAGATGGGCTCGCTCCAGTGACACCCAGCGGTCGATTCTAGAGATCAAGAATTTGAAACGGAAATCGGTAATAATCGGAATTCCACTGGAGTCCAACAGAATTCCCAGGTTTCCTGGAGATATATTAAATTGGCCCTAATTATATATTTTTCCAGGTGAGGTGACTGCCGATTTTTACGTCGTCAATTCCCGAGGTTCTCCTGCGGAATCTTTGGCTCCCGGAATTTGCCTCGGGAAAATTCCCCCTGAAACAAATTTATTATTTGGGTAAAAATTTTGTCAAAGCAACAAATATTCTCCAGTGAGCGATATTAGTCGTTAATTTCTAATGACTATCCTGAGATTACCGATTTTGTTTGTAAGGAAATGGAATAGTAATGAACAAATCGATGATGAATGCTCGGAGTTCATGAATATTGGGAGTTGATGGACAATACAACAATTAAAATATTGTTAAAAATAAAGAGAAGGGAATTTTGAGAGGTTGTGAATGATTAATCACCTGAATTTTCTATTTTGCCAGGCAAAATAAAAATGACAATCCTAGTGATTTTAGATTGTCGCTCTGGGGATAATTCCCTAGTCGCCCACCTGATGTATCGATTCCAATCATATGACTGCTGGCTTGGGCGTAGTGAGCAAGTCCCCTGTTAAATCTCCTCTTCCAGCTCCAAAGAGAAAAGACACTTCGTTTTGGAGTACTCCAAAATAGTGAAAAGCACTGAATCGTACAAAATAATTAATCATGAAAGTCTGTGGCCCTAAGTACGCCCTGTGCGGTCTCATTATCTCAGCCTGGGGCATCATTCAGCTGGTAACTAGTCATAACCTTTGTCAATTGTAGATTAATTGTCATATCTCTCGGATTTTATCGCCAACATTTTCACCATTTTCAGATACTCATGGGGATCTTCTTCTTCGTGAGGAGTGTAGCCCTCATCGAGGATATTCCACTCGAGGGACTCACGTTCAAGGATCCTGACACCTTCTACAGGATTGCTGACAGAGGTTACGCTCAAAATGCCTACAATTGCTGGATTGCTGCCTGCATTTACGTATTCACGTTCTTATTCTCTGGTCATCAGTTCTACGTCAACTCTAGAACGTCACTCAGTGTCTAAATTGAGGATATTTAGATTAATCGTTAGATCACTCTCGAGATTTCTGGTGAATTCCGTCATCTGAGGCACGTCTGGCGAGGATCAAGGGATCCAATCAGAAGATGTTATTGGCAGAAAAGTTAATTCATTCGTTTCATCTTCATGTGTTTGATGAAGACGTAGAGTGAGTCGATTTTTTTTTGTACAAGTGACACCGATTGTGACAGAAATAATTATAATTTGTAAAATATTTTGAAAATTCTCACATCATCTGCAATTTTATTGTGAAAATATTTAACTAAATTGTCAAATCAATGGAGACATTCCGTACATAACTTGTGATTCATTTTTCAATTGGAAATTTTGTTTTTTTTTCTCCCATTGTTAATTGATTGTTTACGAAGTGCTGCTGAAATTATTGGAACAAATTTGTCATTGAGAAATGAAATTCAGCGTACATGTCATGGAAAACTGTATATTGATAACTATAGGAAGATAAATAATAAATATAAACGATATTATATTATATTCGTGTAGTATAATTATTTTAACAATTGGAATTACGCCAACAAATACACCAAATCAAATTTAATTAATTAAATTTAAAAAAACTTTTTTTATAGACCTCATTCTATTTTTCATTTTTCCGTTGACTTTTGAGAGAAAATAAAATGTAAGTTTCTTGTTAATAATTGTTATGAGATTATTAATAATAATTGCTATGGAATTTAACTTCCAAAAAAATCATCATCTCACTTCGAAAATCCCTCGCTTTTTCCCTGTCGTCCCATGAAAATTCCCCCAGAACTCCCCAGGAAACGTGGTCGACGTAAACTGTCGGAGTTTTTCCGTCACTGCCGGTTAGTATTCCTTAATATTTATTGCTCCAATATGCATTTGCACCAGAAGCCTTCGAATTCATAACAAATATTGAAATTTTCAATAACAATTGCCCAGGCGTTAAAATTAGCCCACGAATAGGAGAACTTTAACGAGACTCAGTGGGAGGTTTTGAGTTTTGGAATCAGTCGAACTCGTCAAACCCATTCATCACACTCCAGTCATCACAAATAATTTTTGTCATTATCCCAGGTGAATAGTATGCCGCAAGATCTCATGTGAGAATGGCTAGTGAACTTGCTGAGAGTATTCTCCAGTACTTGGATAAAAATGGAGATGTGAACTCCCTGGATTTAGTCAACGTCTTCAAGGATGACCATCAGAAGATTATTGGAGCTATCAAGAGCCTCCAGACACTCGACAATGTGAGTATTTATTTAATATTTACTTAAAATAATCCCATGGACTCCTTTTTATCAAAATTACAATTAAAAATGTTTCACCTTATGAATTAATTGGAAATCGAACGGATCTCATTCCTCTTTACTTATTAAAAATTTATGTTCAGGTCTGAAAAAACATCAGCTGTTCAGTTTACCCTCTTTACAACGAAGAAACAATTCTTTTATTGAGACGTAAATTGAATTACAATGTAATGAATGAAATAAATCAAATACTTTCAATTTCACTCATGGATTAATGAAATTAATCGGCTATTGTCAAATTCGATTGCCAATTACCGAAGTAATGAGGAATATACCAGTTTTGTACAGTTAAATATCAAGACAATGAACAAAATTGTCTTCAGGTGATGCAATTGATGAAGCAATTCATGAATTGTTATTTCGTTGCCCGATCATTTTCATTCTCCTCGTGTTCCCATCAGATAATTGACGTCGAGCAAGTGAGCCAGAAGAGATGGGAGCCCACAGCCGAGGGAGAGCACGTGATAGAGCATGGGAGCCACGAGGCAGCGGTCTTCAAAGCCGTCCCCGAGGCTGGCATCCTCCAACCTGAAATTATGAAGTCAGTGCCCTACGCCAAAGTCGGCTTCTCCAAGGCAATGGTGGCAGGTTGGATAAAACTAGATAAAAGCAGTGGCAAGCCCATGATAACTAGAAACGTCTCCTCCATTGAGGACACCACGCAGATGCAGCTGAGAAACATCGACAGCCTGCCAGAGCCCATCAAAGCTGAATACAAAAAGAGAAAACTCCTCCAGGAGATCATCACCAAAAGTGTCATCGTCAAGAAGGGAAAGAATTTTGTCACTAAAGTTGAGAAGCAGGAGGCCGACCTCACAGCTGATCTGCTGATCAATAATGCGTGGAAGGAGAAGAAGTTCAAGCCTTACAATTTCGATGCCCTGGGGGCGGCTCTCGACGTCGGACACCTTCACCCACTTTTGAAAGTTAGAACTGAGTTTAGGAAAATATTCTTGGAGATGGGGTAGGTCTCAAGAGAACTCAATAATTCTTGAAATCTCAGTTGGCCCTTCATTTGCTTATCAATTGTCTCTTTTAATTGTACAATTATCAATAATTTATTTGATAAAACGTTTGCAATACCCGAAATGTAAATATGATGATGACTTAATAATATTTTAAGACTGAAGTAACCAAAGAAATTATCGATAATTCCCCCAGTTTCACAGAAATGCCGACAAATAATTACGTCGAGTCCTCCTTCTGGAACTTCGACGCTCTATTCCAACCCCAGCAGCACCCGGCACGTGACGCCCACGACACGTTCTTCATCTCAGACCCAAAATTAACAACAGACTTCCCCCAGGATTACCTCGAGAAGGTGAAGGAGGTCCACAGCAACGGGGGCTACGGCTCCGAGGGCTACCGCTACTCCTGGAAGCTAGAGGAGGCCCAGAAGAATCTCCTGAGGACCCACACGACAGCTGTCTCAGCGAGAATGCTCTACAATCTCATGCAGGAGGGGGAGTTCAAGCCTGTCAGGTACTTCAGCATCGACAGGGTCTTCAGGAACGAGACTCTCGACGCAACTCATCTCGCTGAGTTCCACCAGGTCGAGGGAGTTGTCGCCGACTACAATCTCACCCTGGGCGATCTCATCGGGACTCTCTACGAGTTCTTCAAGAAGTTGGGGATTGATAAGCTGGAGTTCAAACCTGCTTACAATCCTTACACTGAACCCAGTATGGAAATCTTCTGCTTCCACGAGGGCTTGGAGAAGTGGATTGAGATCGGCAACAGCGGACTCTTCAGGCCGGAGATGCTCCTGCCAATGGGATTGCCTAAGAATGTCAATGTGATTGCTTGGGGATTGTCTCTCGAGAGGTTAGGAATCTTCCGAATTATTTTTTTCCCATAAAATCTAATTTTGCGTGGCTCTCCTCAATTTTATCAGTCAAATTCGCATGAAATTCTATTCTCTCCCTGACGAGGACAACATTCCTAGGAATTAGGGGACTTATTATTGTTTTTTTAATAGTTAATTCCTTTTTTTCAGACCTACAATGATTAAATACAAACTAAACAACATTCGCGATCTCGTGGGGCCGAAGGTGGACCTCCAAATGGTCTACAACAATCCCATATGTCGCCTAGAGAAGTAAATATCACTTAATATTACCGGAGGTATTTAAATCCCAAGATTTTTCACTCATCCTCTCTCAGGTGAACAAATCCTCGCCTTCAGGACGAAATCATTTGTCAGCTGTTAATTTCAGGGTCACAGGGGATTCGCAGAGGAGAGTTCAGAGGTCTCCACAGGACAAGACAGCTCAGAATAGCGGAAATGACACCTGGAAAAAGTGCGAGAAGCCAGAAAAACAGAATTTCGTAATCTTCTGCGACCCAAATCATCCGATCCAGTGGCTGGGGAGTCTCATAAAATTCACAAAAAATCACCTGAAGACATCTTTAACAACTCACCTTCACTCATCAGTTCAGAAAGTTCCGCTTGAGCTCGAGAGCTTCTGTTCGGAATTCACGAATTCCCAAAAGTCCGCGGATCTGACAGTGACTTTCATCTGGAAAACCGTGGGAGTCGATCCAGTCCTGAGACTCGATGGCAATCGAGAGATCTTTGGCCAAGTCAATATCGCCCGGTATTTCAATCGTCTCGTGGAGCAAAGCCATCCGAGTTTACTGAGATACGAGAGCAATGGAGCCCTTTACGCTAATAAAATTGATGGAGCTCTCGAGAGAATTCACAATGCCCTGCATAATTCCAGGGGACGGAAATTAAATGACCTCTTCAAATCGACTCCTCGATATATCTTCGAGGAGATATCGATAGTTGATTTAATATTGGAGGGACTGAGATAGGAATTCACGGAGGAACCAGATGAATTGTAATTTTGTACTCAAGATGATTACATTTTTGTGGAAGAAGTTTTTATTAGTTTCTCTTCACGTCCATACCCTCTCGAGCTTCACGATCACCTCCCCCCGCCCTCGCCTCAGGCAAGAGTACGAGAATAATATGTTTCAAGTAGAAATGTTGTTGGACGTTTGAGGAATTATTTTATCCGAGAGATTGTCTCAATTTATCCCAGGAACAAGTAATTATTTGATTATTTGCGTTGTGTTTGGTCACTTCTGAACTGTTTTGTACGATTCGTAAGTTATTTATTCACTCATTCTCCCACTGAGGCAATTTAATTAACCGCTGATTAATTTAATTAATGACTTGTACTGGAAGCTCATCAATAGACACAGAATGACATCGTGAAACCAATCATTTAGACTTCTTTGTTCTTTGTAAATTCTAATTTAACTCCTTACAAATCGTCTTTTTAACCAATTAATCTGTTATCACAGCTGGAGGGGGTGAGTACCGTTGTCTCCTCGCTGCGTAAATAAAAATTCGGAGCGTAAAGATATTCCGATACATAAATTGAAAAATCCGAGAATCTCTAAATCCTTCCTAAAAAGTTAAAGACGTATAAATTAATTGGAGGAAAAATGTCTCCCGTTCTGGAAAACAATTGATTCTCATCTCCTGAGACATTCACTCCTTTTTTTTCGCTGTTTAGTCCACAAAATTATTCTTCATTTGAAATCTGTGTCGTCTGTCCCTGTGTGTGCACCCATCGAGAGAGTGTCCCAGTCTAATAAACTCCTGTTTGTGATTATTTGTGTGTATTCAGTTGTATTCAGTGTGAGAGCGAGTACAGTGCACTCTCGTCGAAATAATCCACACCTGCTGTCTCAACAACACTTTCCCAGTGTTTTATCACGAGTAATTCATCCCAGAGTCCCAGGAGGAAATCATCAGTCATCTCCCTCATCTCCAGGAAGCCCCGGAAAGGTCCACGAGAAACCAAACGCTCCAAAAAATCATCAAAACCTTCTAGAACCCAAAATAAATAAATAATCGAGTGTCGCGCGACGACTGGTGGTGGCAGTGTGCTCTACACGATCAAAATGGCGGCGATCACTTCAGATTGGCGGTGAACGTTAGCGAGAAAAGTCGACGGAAATCAGTGTTTTATCCCCAACTATTCCCGAAAGACCAAGCCACGAATAACAATAAAATCCGAACAATCAGGAACCGTGTCTCGTTATTCAGTCACAGCTATTTTTTTTTTCCAATCAAGTTTTGCAATTCCACTGACACGAGGCCCCAGCGGAAGAACATTCAGGAGGCGTGTTGGAACACGTAAAAATCACCGGATCACATTCGGTGATTTTTCAAAACAAAAAATCAACGTAAACATCGATAAATCATCGAGTATTGTGCCTCAGCAATGCTCGTTACTCACCTCAATAAAGTTCCTGACAGTTGTATCGGGATTATCGTGAAGAGAGAAGACAAAGGGACGTCATCAGAAGTGAGATACGTCGCTAATAAAGCTTGTGACCCTCGAGTGAGGAGTCATTAGGTAAGTTTCGACATTCTGGTTATTTTCTCCACAAAATCCTTGGAAAAATCAGTCATCTTGAGTTTTTTTAATCGTCGTTGGGTGCCTTCTGCGGGTCTCTGGGACATGTTCTGGGTGGTTGGGGTGCTCCAAAAACGATTTGAGAACGTCGGGAAGACCCCCAACCGCCATTCCCATTAACAAAGCCAAAAAAAAAGTTGGGGAAAAAGCACGTTCAACTCTACAATATCAACAGTTTCTTTCTGTCAAATGAATTTTCCATCACTCGCATCAATATTCTGACACTTTTTACGCTATCAGCGTCAGTCGTCATGTTCCCCAAATTCTGGGAAAGGCATTTTTTTTATCTCTCAGCTAACCTATACGAATGACTGTGCAGTTTGAGGTGTCTCGCAGAATCTGTTTCGGTTCGTTGGTTTGTTAGAGTGAGAGAGGTTGGCTTACAGAGGCATCCTTGACCCGATACGAATTAGTTCGAATGGACGATAAGGAGGCATGAGTGGCCCGAGGTAATCGTTGAGACCTTTTTCGGGAAAATAAACGAAAACGTTTGGATTTTGTTGACGTTTTTAAATGGCGACTCGGTAGCCGTTGGTGATCAGTTTTTCTTGGTCTTGAGGGGTGACATTGAAACTTTTATGGGTCGGTGAATTTTCACGTCAATATGTCACCTATTGCATTAGATAGTGCCATGCATTTTTATACAGTCTTACTTTGTCGATTGGAAAATCGGAGTAGAGTTGCTGGGGAAAATACGTGAGTCAGCTGACGTGAGTTGAAAGCCTTCATTGATCCCTCGAGGAAAAAACCAGATGTTGAACCTGAGGAAAATAATTTCCGTCTCTTGTCTTGTTTTATACTCGTGAAAATTGGAGAACGAAAAGATGATGAAAATGTTGAGATTATTGCATCCTTTTAGGCAATCCTCAGTGTCTTATGGCCAAACGATTTAATTTTGATGAATCAAAATTCATTTGGAAGGTTGGAAAAATGTCTTCCAAATGACAAAAAATTCTGATTATACTTTACACGTTTGGAGATGTCAACGATGAAAAATTGTACATACTAAGACGATATTACATTCCACTGTGATTTGTTGTTAATTTGAAGTAATAATTTATCAGTTGTTCAAGTTCATTTACTTTTATTGATTAAATTTTCTCGCTCCAATGTGATGACAAGTGTAAAACCTCCAACGACTCTACTCATTATCAAAGCCCTTGGAAGCCGACTGACAACTCGTTCCTTCAATTTCAGACCTCCTGTGAACGAATACAGCCCCAAAAATGAAGATCGATCGTAGCAGATTGAAGAAGTGTACTTCTGAAGTGGTAAGTCCCCTAAACCCTTGTCATCAATAAATTCACATAAAGAGAAGAACAATTTTTGTCTATTGATCGCTGATTCTTACGGACTTTAGCTCAAATAACCTAAAAAATTAGGATCTAATTCCTGACAGTGAATTGAAAAAATCCTTTCTAACCTCTTGAATTCCTCCAACAGCCAGCAGAATGCCAGGCCCTAATAAGCAAACTGCGTTCCTGCTCCCACACCGAGCTCCTCGAGGAGCTAAAGCAGATAGACGCCTGGACGTTCGGCAAGTGTGAGCTATTCCACTGGATCGATGTCCTCGACCTGAGTGACAATATCCTCGAGGAGGCATGCGCCCGCAGCCCCGACAACTCCTGGGAGTTGGCATGTGACCTCCCCCAGAATCGAGAAGCGAAGGAGCTCCTCCTCTGGGTCCTCCACTTCACAACCCTCCTCATAGAGCACTCGTTCTCTCGTCACCTCTACAACAGCATGGAGCACCTGGTTACACTGCTCTCCAGCTGTGACATGCACGTCGTCCTAGGTGTCCTCAATCTCCTCTACATGTTCAGCAAGCGTAGCAACTTCATCACACGCCTGAACAACGACAAGCGTCAGGCACTGCTGAGCAGACTGAATCACTTGGCCGAGTCCTGGGGAGGAAAGGAGAATGGCTTTGGCCTGGCCGATTGCTGCAAAGAGCACCCGGACAAGGCATTTCCAGTGAGTGCCACGACCCTCCACTTCGAGTACTACGCGGAGAACCCAACGACATCATCAGAGGCCCCCTCAACCCCGAGCTCTCGCAAAACCAGCCAGACCAATCTTGTCACTTACATTCACATCGAGAACGTCGACAAACTCGGCAAAACACCTGCCCAGATAATGAACGATCTCCTGAAGTACTACAACGTCCCCCAGGACCGACAGATGGCCCTGTTCACTCACATAAGACTTGCCCACAGTTTCTCAGACTATCGGAGACGCCTGCAGTGTGTTCAGGCGCGACTCCAAGCCCTCTCAGTCCTAGTTTACAGTCACGCCCTCCAGGAGAATGCCCACAGTCTGCTGCACGTTGGCCTCCTCGAGGAGCTCGTCGAACTCCTCGAACTGCCACATCAACATCTCGTGGAGATTCGCGCTGCTGCACTCAGAGCATTGACAAGTATAATTCACCTGGACAGAAATCCACACTTTCCCAAGAAGCCAGGATCACGTTTGAATATGATAATAGATGTCACTGGAGCCAGCTCTTACCACGGATTTTTGCCGGTCCTCGTCAGGACCTGCATAACAACTCTCACATCACCACAGCCTGATGGACAGCCCTTCCCTCTGCCCCTGGCAACAGCCCTCTTCAGTTTTCTGTATCATCTGGCTAGCTATGAGGCCGGTGGCGAGGCCCTTGTCTCCTGCGGCATGATGGAGATCCTCCTCAAAGTCATCAATTGGCCCGGCAGTGAACTGGAGCACATCACCTTCGTCACTCGCGCCGTTCGTGTCATTGATCTCATCACTAATATCGACATGCAGGGCTTTCAGGCGCACGGGGGTCTTGGTAGCTTCATCAATCGCCTGGACATGGAGGTCAATGTCTGCAGGAAGGAGCAGCCCTTCGAGATCGAGCCCCACATGTACAATCAGGACGTGGTACCCATGAAGGAGAAATCTGAGGGCCCGGAGGAGGCTGGACCGTCTGGCATCGGCAGCGACACCATCGACGAACAGGAGACCTCCAATCCCATGGAATTTTCCGAGGACGAGAACACAAATTCCAAATTCGAGGGCAAAATTGAGGCGAGGAGCGAGGGCTCAGGAAGGTCTGGCAGGACTTGTTTGCCTCAGAGGGCGGCTCTACTCAAATCAATGCTGAATTTCCTCAAGAAAGCCATTCAAGATCCTGCCTTCTCGGACAGCATCAGGCACGTCATGGAGGGCGAGCTTCCCTCCTCCTTGAAACACATAATCAGTAATTCAGAGTATTATGGACCATCTCTGTTCCTCCTGGCGATCGACGTTGTCACAGTTTACGTGTTCCAGGAGCCCTCTCTGCTGTCCTCCCTCCAGGACAATGGACTCACTGATGTCGTTCTTCATGCTCTGCTGATCAAGGATGTACCAGCCACTCGAGAAGTTCTGGGATCACTTCCAAATGTCTACAGTGCTCTCTGCCTCAATCAGAGGGGGCTTGAGTCGTTTGTCAAGAGGCGTCCCTTTGAGAAACTCTTCAAAGTCCTCATATCACCCACTTATTTATCAGCCATGAGAAGGCGTAGGTCTGCTGATCCACTTGGAGATACAGCCTCCAATCTTGGGAATGCCATGGACGAGTTGATGAGGCATCAGCCCAGTCTGAAAGTCGATGCCACTGCAGCTATTATCAAGTTACTTGAGGAACTTTGTGTTCTCGGCTGTGATCCCAGGTATGTCTGCTACAGGGCGGCCAATAAATCTGAGAGCTCTCCATCGAGCTCCAGCCCTGGCAGTCGACAGTCCTCAGGGCAATCTGTGGGAGTCGGTGTTGGAGACAATGGAACTGGCGGGGGAGGTGGAGGTGGCAGTAGCAGTGACGAAGAGGAGGAGGACGAGGAGGAAGCCAGCACCAGTTCACATCCCCAGAGGGAGGAGCAACACTCACCATCCCCAGTGCAACCGGGACCTCCGCCGCAACAACCCAGGGAGAAAACTCCAATTGCTCTCGTCGATTATATCCACAATGTCATGAAATTTGTGGACGCTATACTGAGCAACAACTCCACGGACGATCACTGTCGCGAGTTCGTCGCACAGAAGGGACTGGTACCACTTCTCTCGATTCTCGGGCTGCCCAATTTGCCGGTGGATTATCCAGTGGCGCAGGCTGCGCAGTCAGTGGCGTCAGTCTGCAAGAGCATTCTCAATCTTGCTCATGAGCCGCAGGTCTTGAAGACTGGATTGTCACAGTTGAATGAAGTTCTGAATCTTCTGAAGCCTCTTCACAGTCACATGGAGTCACCAGGGGGCTCAGTCCTCCTTCACGAGCTGGCTTCAGCACCCAATTTGGAGAGTGCTTTCACCAGTGACACCGCAACCCCTCTCCTCCACGCCATGAATGCAGCACACGGATATGTCGTTATGTTTGTTCACGTCTGCAGAACGAGTCAGACCGAGATCAGAAATCTGTCGATGAATCATTGGGGCTCTGAGCTGGGACTGTCGGTTCTCCAGGGATTGTCAGAGCTCTACATGTCACTCGTCTGGGAGAGCACTCTTCTGCTGGCCCTCTGCAGCGATGACAACATACCCCCGGGCTGTGACTTTGGAAAAGAGGATATGGACAAGTTGATCCCAGCTGAGCTGCGGGATGCCGATGCATCGACCTGGCCGAGCACCTCAGCTGGAGACATGGGAAGCAATGGAATGACAACAGCCATGGAGGCTCTCAGTACAGATCCCCCTCCAGTATCAATGGAGATCGATGATAAGCCTAGCACCAGCACCACTGGACGGGCATCTCCAAGTGCCCATCAGCTGAAATACATCAAACCTCTGCTTGGAGCTTCGTCGAGACTGGGTAGAGCTCTGGCTGAGCTATTTGGACTTCTTGTTAAACTCTGCATGGGCTCGCCCATCAGGCAGAGACGAGGACAGCAGCTCCCCATGATGCCAACAATTCCCAACTCAGCGGCACGTGGTGTTGCCTGTGCTCTGAATTTCCTTCTCACGAGGGGCCTCTCCTGGGACAAATTGCCACCATCACCGATTCCAAAATTCAAGCTCACTTTCCTCATCTGCTCAGTGGGCTTCACATCTCCAATGTTATTTGATGAAAAGCGACATCCCTATCATCTGATGCTCCAGAAATTCGTTCAACTTCAGGGTCAGAGTGCTTTCTTCTCCACTTTTCGTTGGGCATTGTCGGGGGGTGGACAATTTCCGTTGTCCGAGGGTCTGGAGCATCCAGATCTACCTGATGGTACCGGAGAGTTCCTCGATACCTGGCTGATGCTCCTGGAGAAGATGGTTAATCCCAAAGCCATTCTCGATTCCCCTCACGTTGGATTGTCCAAGTGCACTGGAGTCTACAATCCTTACAAGTCCTTTGATCCCATTAAGTATCTTCAGGATGTCCACAAGAAGGCCTTTGAGGCAGTCATGCTGATGTGGGGAAAGAAACCCCTCAAAAATTACGGCGCCAGGATGACTGAGTCAATCCTGTCGATCCTGAGGCACATCCTGAGGGGAGAGAAAATCATTAAAGAGAGGACTGAGGAGGAAGAAGGTGGCGAGGAGACCTCGGGGACGAGCACCAGCGGGGCAGGAACAACTAGGACAGCTACTACTGAGAGACGAGAGGATCCAGAGGCTGATGTCAATCCCGAGCATTTGAGACAGCTCATGGACATGGGCTTCAGCAGGGCCAATTGTGTGGAAGCACTTCTGCATAATCTCACTGTTGAACAAGCCACTGATTACCTACTGTCCCATCCAGCGACTCTTCGGAGACCAGAGGCACCTGCAGGCGACAGTTCATCGGGTGCTGTGATGGATCTGGAGCTCGTTGACGATCAGATAATGTACGCTATTGCAATGAGTCTTGGGGACAACGATCCCAAGAAGGTTCCTGGTCCCGAGGAGCCCGTTAGAGAGACTCCAATCACCCAGACAATCGATGACTTCACGTCAACAGCACTTGAACAGTGTCTCAATCTTCTGGATCTAATGCCAGATACTGTCTACAGAGTCTGTGATCTTCTAGTTACAATTACCAAGAGAAATGGGGATGAGTGGAGGGACAAAATGCTGAGACACCTCATAAAAGAGATCGACGAGCTCATGGACCATTTGATTGGAATTGCACTATCGCAGGATGATGATGCTGGGAACAAGTTGGTGGAGTGTGAGGAGGCAACGAAAATCGCTGGGAGGATCTACCTCTACACTCTCTTCTTCGAGGGAACTTTCCAGGAGATGAGGGTGCCCTGTGCCCAAATTGTCAATGAGTGTGGAATTCTGGATCAATTGGTTCGTCTGCTCGTCATTAGTGAGGGGCCACTGACAGCAATGAAGAATAAAGTGGCTAAGGAGAGCAAGGAGGGACAACCAGTGGCCGTCAAAACCCCTAAATGGCTCGCTCCACTACTCCTGCTGATCGATCGCCTTGAGAAGGTCGCTGTTCTCACTCAGCGAAAACAATTAATGCACAAAGTCACCAATAGAGTCTGGAAGTGGTTTGATTTGAGCACTGGCAAGTGGACCCCTTACTCATCTGTTAATAATCGACTGATCAACGATGCTTACTGGGCCGGAGAGTCCAGTGTGCGGATCAACTACTCCAGGAGGAGATATCTAATAACATTCTCTTGCATGACCCAAGTCAATGAGGACAGTGACAACAGGAGACCCATCACTATGGGCTTCAAGTTCCAAAATACTGGCACTGAGGACTCCAGCTCGAGCTCTGATTCTAATATGGACACGGAGGAGGCCACCACCGAGGAGAAACGAAATACAGTGATCGAGGGCTTGGATCCCAGCATTGCTCCCAGTATTGTCCGAGCCTGTGTGAAACTCCTGGCGATTCCAGTGGACAGGGACACTCTGCACGCTCTCATGAAGGTCTGTTTACGATTGACTCGAGACTACAAAAATGCGGAGGTCTTCGCCAGAGAGGGTGGGGTGCAGCTGCTTCTGGACATGACTCAGGGCAATAGTTTCATTGGCAGCGTAGTTCTCTGTACTCTTCTAATTCGACACACTCTGGAGGAGCCTAGAACCCTTCGTCTAGCCATGGAGAAGGTGGTGAGAAGCAGAACCCAGGCGAATATTCCCCCAGCTTACAAGGAGATACTCTTCATGACGAGACAGATCAGTAGCACAGTCTGCAGAAATCCTGAGGTGTATCGCGAGGTCTGCGAAAACATCCTCAGGGTTGATATCAGTGTTCTCAAGAGGGATGACGTTGACAATCGATTGGTAGTGAAAGCACTGCCCCCCAATCATTCATCAGCAATGCCAATGGCTGAGGACGTGGCTGTCTCGGTGATTCACGATCTACTTGATGCCCTCATCAAGCCAGTCCCTGTCTTCCCTGAGGACACCACATCAACGCCCACTGGCAGCCCCGAGAAGAAGACAACGACCTCGACATCGACGACCCTAGGTGTCTCGTCGTCGACATCCAGACGAAATGAGGGGGTGCGCGGCAGTGCAGCCACTGCGAATGGACCTCTGGACGACGACGATCAGATTGTCCCCCTCAAAGTGACCGGAGACTATCTCCATAATGGAAAAGTCGAGCCTGAGGAGGCGAAGAAACCCCTCCTCCCTAAATCAGCTATTCTGAAGATGCTGGCTGAGGCTGTGAGGTCTTACGGAGCTGTTGCTAATCTGATAACTGAGCACAGTTATCGAGCTGGGCAGAGTGAGATGGTGCCAGAGGATATTTCAGCGTTGGCCTTCCTCCTCGATAAGCTCCTGCCAGTCTCCCCTGAGAACACTGGAGACAGGCAATGCAGCAGCATGGCCAGAATGCTGATTGCTGCTATTGCTTCCTGCAATCATTCCCCCGACGCCCAATCCACTCTTGTCACCGAAGTCAAGGCTGCCTTGACGAGGACTCTAGCACAGCCCGAGACCTCGGAGAAGCATGCCCAACTCCAGCTGCTCATTGGACTCATCTCTACGATGATTGACAGTTGTCCTCCAACATCTCACTCCCAGCTGAGAGCTCCACTGAAGGTTCATCAGTACAATAACGTTAATTATATTGTCAGGATTATGCTGAGGAAGGGAATTATCACTGATCTGGCAAAGATTCCTCACAGTCTTGATCTCTCGAGTCCCAACATGGCTGGGACTATAAATGCAGCACTGAAGCCACTGGAGACCCTCTCCAGGATCATTAATCAGCCTATGCCCGGGGCTGTCAATAACAAATTTCCCAAACCGAAGAATAGAACTATTCAGGAGGAACCAATTGGAGATCAGACTGGAACTACTACCTCTGAAGCCACTCATGCGGTTGGAGAGGAGGCTAATGAGGATGCTGAGAACACCGAGCACGACATCTCGCTGAATGCTGAGAGCCTGGAGCCAACCTCGGAGAGCCAGCTGCATGAGGAGGGGGCTGAGGCCGCCTTGGAAGACATCATGGATCAGCTGCTTGAGAGGTATGATGGTTTTCTTGGTGGGGAGGGGATATTCGTGGATGGGGCAGGGCAGTCTTGATAATCCAGCAGTGTTTTGTTCCCCAGGGACGGCTCCGCCGTTACAGAAGAGCCCACCTCTCGTTCCCATCGCCCCATGGACATTGACGATGAGAGTCTTGCTATGAGAGATGCCGAGGGGGATTTCGATCCCACCAGGGATACAACCGTAAGAGTAACGTCGCTTTTTTTCAGTTTTTCGGGGCTTGGGGATGTTCTGGGGGATTTGCAATTTTTTCCAGAAGTCCAGGAACTCCAAAAATACACTTGAACATCCTCAACAAAATAAGTTGAAGGTAAAAATTACATTCTGACCTGTGGAATTACTTTTTCAGGAGGACTTGATGAGCTCCGATTCTGACTCCGATTCAAATCCCTCCGACGATAACGAGGACGACGTCCAAGACGACGAGGACGAGGAAGAAGAGGAGGAAGAGGACGACGATGGCGAGGAGAACGAAGAGGAAGAGGAGGACGAAGAGGAGGGCTCGTCGAACTACGAGGAAGACGGTATGGACTACTATGAGGACGTTGGTGAGGGAATATTCAGAATGCTACCATCAGCCGAGCGAGACGGCAGTAATGTCGTCATGATTCAACATAATTTTGATAATCACGAGAACAATTCCACTACTCCAGCGTCAACGAGACAGAATCACCCCTGGAGTGCGAGTTTTCCCCTGCCTCTGGGCTTATTCGAGGATCTACCATCGGTGTCAGAGTCCAATGGAATTGGCTCACATCCACTGCTGATGGCCCAGGGTAGCCTTGACACAGCAAATACACGCGCCCAGAGATCAATTCGTCAGCGACGATTCCAGTACCTTCACTTGGCTAACTCGAGAAATGCCAATCCCCCAGTTATTCTCCAGAGACTTCTGGTGCCAGCTGCCCAGAGTCTGCCGCTCTCAGCAACTCAAATGCTGGCCTCGAACTTCCGCGACACTAGAGTCGTCCTCATGGATAACAATGGTCTCGGAATATTTTCCAATCAAGAGGAGGAGCAGATAGATTTTGTCGATCAATCGGGCTATCTCTTTGGTCCCAGTCTGGCTGCAACCCTCAACAACATCCCCACAGCCCTCCACTGGTGGATCGAGGAGAGCAAACAGCTCGACGGCGACTCCCAGCCCGACTGCTGTGTTGGCGTCGTTCACAAGCTGGTGCCAGGCCTTGAGAAGCATCGAAATGCTGAGTTAGCTGAGAGAAAGGACAAACGTAAGAAGCAGCATGCCGAGAAAGACACCGACAAGGAGACCAAAGACAAGGAGAGCTCTAAGCCACGAGAAACCAACTCAACAAATCCCCCAGCAGCTGAGCAAGAACAACCATCGGGCTCTTTCCTCCAAATGGCTTCTGACAATGCTCTCGATGTCTCAAGACGTCTGGCGGACGCTGTAGAGGCGGCTGTTGAGGCGGTTCGCCAGGAGCACAGTCGAGACGAGAATATCATCGAAGTAACTGGAGACATGGAGGTCACTCTGCCTGAGGACGAGGTCAGGGCACCATCGCCACCTACTCCACCACCGCCTCCACCACCCGAGGAGAATCGACCGTCCCTGGCTGATCATCATGCTACCCTGGAGCTAGCCGAGAGCATTCTCGACTCTGTGCTCCATCCCAGCGCTGAGGAGGCGACGAGACTGCGAAGACTGACGACCAATAGAGACTCCGATGAATTGAATTTGAATCGTTCAAATAACTGGTCCATTCTCAATGACTTTGCTCAATCGACACCCGAGGAGGACTCGACACCGAGAGAAGCGGCAGATCCACACGCCTGGGTCCACAGGTTCCTGGCGCTAGAGCAATCGAGAAGGGAGAACAACGCTAATGTCCCCCCTCAGGATGCCTCAGCATCCTCATCGACGTCTGAGAGTGTCCCAGCGGCTGAACAGCCATCGTCGACCCAAGCCCCGGAGCCTCAGGCCCAGTCCCAGGTAGACCAGGCATCCGCTGGCTCTCAAGAGCCAGCGCCTCCTCAGGAGACCCCCCAGACCCCCCAGGAGCAGCCACAGGAGTCCGCTGGCCAGCAAACCTCTTCCTCAGACTCCCAGATCCCCGATGGTGTAGATCCCTCATTTTTAGCTGCTCTCCCCGAGGAAATGCGTGACGAAGTCATTGCCGAGCAACTGAGACTCCAGAGAATTCGTCAACGAGCTCAGGCCACGGTTGTTGAGGAGGTCACAGGCCCGGTTGAAGTCAATCCTGAATTCCTAGCTGCATTACCACCAGCCATTCAAGAGGAAGTCCTAGCTCAGCAGAGATTGGAGCAGCAGAGGCATGCAGCCGCCTCTGCCAATCCAGCAGATCCCGTTGACGCTGCTGCCTTCTTCCAGAATCTTCAGCCCTCCTTGAGGCAGGCCATCCTGACGGATATGGAGGAGTCCCAGATGTCAGTTTTGCCACCAGATTTGGCTGAGGAGGCCCAGAACCTCAGGCGGCAGTGGGAGGCCAGAAATCGTCACATGATGCAGGAGAGATTCCTCAGTCACGTCAGTCAGGGCAACACACTCTCCAGCATCCTCAGGAATTCTGGAAGGGGCCGGGCAAATCCTAGGTTCGCAATCTCTGGTGTGGCCCAGAGGGCCCAGTGGAGCTCCTGGCATCAACGAGGCGACACAACTCTCGGCCATCAAAGTGCTGGCCTTCGACTTCGAGGCAGACAACTGCTCGATCATGAGTCCATGGCTTGTATTCTTGTACTGCTCTTCGTCGATGAGCCTAAGATCAATACTCTCAGGCTTCACAAGGTCATCAGAAATCTCTGCTATCATGGGAGTACCAGGGAGTGGGTTGTCAAGGCCCTCTTGAATATAATGGAGCGAAGTAATGATGAGAATAAAGAGGTCCTCACCGATTTCACTGGCAAATTCAAGAGGAAATCAGTTCATCCAGCTATTGATTACTGCTCTCCTAAATTATCCGAGTCCAGGAATAATGTCCAGTCGTGGTTGAATATTAGTATTGATGCTGCTCTGGGCTGTCGAGCCAATGTCTTTCACATCGTTAGACATGGATCGAAGAAAGCCGATCGGCAGGGAAATGTCATTGCCATTCATCCACAGGCAGCGCCGACAGTCTGCAAGCATACCTTGGAGCTGTTGATTTCACTTGCCAAGAGTTTTCCCGGTTACTTTGTTCCAACGAAGTCTAAGGAGGAGGAGAAAATCAAGGAGAAGGAGTCGAGTGTCAAGGAGGAGAGTGGAGCCAAGAGCAAAGCCACATCAAAATCAACGAAAACAGAAATGCCAGACTTCTGGGACATGCTTTTGAAACTCGACTCGTGTGCCTCGAAGAAGGGAAAATCCGTGGCCAGGACTCACTCCAGTTCTGCCATTGGATCTGAGCCTGAACAGAGTCTGACGTCATTTGAATCATCAGCCTTTGGGGGATTGATATCGATGCTCCACTGGTCGGTTGTCAAGAGGAGCTCTCAGTTGACTGATAAACTCCTTCGTCTGCTGTCGCTCATCTCCATTGGACTGACCGAGGTGAATCCCTACAGACGACAAGACGCAACTAAAAATAAAAAGGTTGAGCCCAGCAAGGAGCAGAGTGTTGCTGCACCCGAGGGACACCTGAGACTGGCTGTACAGGTTCTAACCAGTAAAAGTTGCTCTGAGGAGGGTCTCGAGGATGCAACAGCACTTCTGCTGAATCTCTCTCACTGTCCAGACCCAACAAGACAACTGATCCTCAAACTTCTACTGGAGGGGGCCATGGAACTGGCCAATATGGTCTGCGAACATATCAACGAACTCATGAAAGAACTGAAGGTACTGAATCGTGAATTAAAGAGGAGGAATTCCCTCGAGGAGCAGCCATCGACTAGTGGTGGATCAGCTCGGGGCATTCTCATGGACAGATTTACAATGGACAATGTCATTGTCACAGCTCCAGCTAAAGTTAAAGCAGCCACTGATCTTCAATTGCCATCGATGAGTGCACTCGTCAGCAAGACATCTAGTCAAGCATTTTTCTTACGCATACTCAAGGTCATTGTGCAAATCAGGGAGGCAGTTAATTTGGCGAATAAGAAGAAGAGTGAGAGCGCCCAGGGAGCCAGTGAGACTGTCATGGATACTGCTAATAGCTCTCAAGTGCAGGAGTCCGCTGTTGATGACAATGCCACTGCTGATAATTCAGCAATGGAGACAGCTCAGCCTGCCCAGGTTGAATTACCACCGAAGCCCTCCAACTCGAAAGCCGAAGAGGAGAAATCGACTCTGCCACTGTTGAGTGAGAGCCTGGTACTGGACAACTTGTGGGAGACTCTCAGTGCTTGTCTTCTTGAGCTTGAGCACACCCCCGATCATCATGCTGTCCTGGTTCTCCAGCCAGCTGTCGAGGCCTTCTTCTTGGTTCACTCGTCATCGAGCACCTCGTCCAAGGATCGCAATAACGAGACGAACAATGAGACTCGCGAGGCTGTCGCTGACATGGCCCCAGTCTCGCCGATATTCTCAGACTCTGATGGAACTGCTGCTAACGAGATTTCAAATAACTCGGGGGCGTGGGATCTGGCCCCAACACCTGCCAAGACACTACCGTCTGATCAGCTGAAGTTCCTGAAGTTTGCTGAGACCCACCGGACTGTCTTGAATCAGATCCTCAGGCAGACCACGACACATCTGGCCGATGGACCCTTCAGTGTTCTCGTGGATCACACCAGAGTTCTGGACTTTGATGTCAAGAGGAGATACTTCAGAACTGAATTGGAGAGGATGGACGAGGGAATCAGGAGAGAGGAGCTCGCTGTTCATGTCAGGAGGAGTCACGTCTTCGAGGACTCCTTCCGGGAGCTCCACAGGAGAAATGCCGACGAGTGGAAGAACAGATTCTACATTGTCTTCGAGGGTGAGGAGGGCCAGGACGCGGGGGGACTCCTTAGGGAGTGGTACGTCATCATCTCCAGGGAGATATTCAATCCCATGTATGCATTGTTCACGGTCAGCCCTGGGGACAGGGTCACCTACATGATCAACTCCTCCTCTCACTGCAATCCCAATCATCTTTGCTACTACAAATTCGTCGGCAGGGTCATTGCCAAGGCCATCTATGATAACAAACTTCTCGAGTGCTATTTCACCAGGAGCTTTTACAAGCACATCCTCGGGATTTTGGTGAAGCATACGGACATGGAGAGCGAAGACTACAGCTTCTACAAGGGGCTTGTTTATCTCACTGAAAACAATATCACGGATCTTGGGTATGAGCTGACTTTCTCGGCTGAGGTCAATGAATTTGGGGTCAATGATGTCAGGGATTTGATACCCAATGGGAGGAATATTGTGGTCACCGAGGAGACCAAGTTGGAGTATATCAGGCTCGTCTGCCAGATGAAGATGACTGGAGCTATAAGAAAACAGTGAGTTTTTGTGATTGGGGATTTTTCGGAAATTGTCATTCCAGATTTATCAACTAGCCGATAAGAAGCTATTGTTTTATTTCATTCATCAACTTCTCGAGAAGAAGTTATTGTTTTATTTTATCCATCAACTTGCCAAGAAGAAGTTATTGTTTTATTTTATCCATCAACTTCCCGAGAAGAAGTTATTGTTTTATTTTATTCATCAGATTCCCGAGAAGTTATTGTTTTATTTCAATCAACTTCCCGAGAAGAAGTTATTGTTTTATTTCATTCATCAACTTCCCGATGAGAAGTTATTGTTTTATTTGATCTTGAGCAATGTTAGAGCTGGAATAATCGCTCGTGAAATTGGGGCTGGGTTATTGAGGTCCAGGGGATTTTTTTATTTCAATAGTCATTGTTCATTTCCTTGGAAAAATGGTTATAGACATCCGCCATCTTGGCTCACGTTCAATGGAATTGTTTCATGTATTGTGTTTTTATTTTCAGATTGAACTCATTCTTGGAGGGATTCTACGACATCATCCCCAAACGATTGATTTCAATATTCAACGAGCAGGAACTCGAGTTGCTTATTAGTGGTTTACCAAATGTTGATATCGAAGATCTGAGAGCAAACACGGAGTATCATAAGTACAGTCCAACATCACTGCAGGTAAATCTTAGCATTCAACCTAATTATTTTAATTTAGTAAAGTGATGACGAGGACGGTGGCCGAGTGGGTTAAGGGGCACGGCCGGACGGCGGGGCCCGCGTGAAGCGGGTTCGCGGCCGGCTTGGGGCATGGGATTTTTAATCTCTCGGAAACCGTCGGACGGGAGTCTAGACACCAAGAATCATTGGAGGAAAAGTTTCCCCGATGAAGCTTGGGTGATGGACGCCATGTTGGCCAAGGTTTTCCATGGTTTCCCTTGGTCACCAGGAGAGTCTGTACATGGAGTACAGCTCCTGGGGTACAATGCGACATGGTGCGTGTATTTGACATTTGTAAGACATTCGTGTGTTTGTAATTAGTGTACTCGATATTTTTAATGGACTTGTTTTCTAAAAAAACTAGATCCAGTGGTTCTGGAGGGCTCTTCGTGGATTTGATCAGGCCGACAGGGCCAAATTCCTTCAATTCGTCACGGGAACGTCGAAGGTACCTCTCCAAGGCTTTGGAGCACTTGAAGGTATGAATGGTGTACAGAAATTCCAGATTCATCGGGACGATCGTTCAACTGATAGATTACCGTCCGCACATACATGGTAAATACCCACTAATTTCTTTTATCAAATAAAAATCCTGCAATTAGTCATTAAGGCCCTGGTGTAATAGTCCGTAACCTCGACATCCCCGTGACTGATTACAAGAAAAAAAATTATTAAATCATAAGCAAACGTAATTTCCGACCTTCGTGCGTGATTTCTGCACGTCGGTAATTGTGTCTGCTCACGATTTGATCAGTATTTCACGTGTAATGAGTGACGCAGATTTCGAGGTAATAAATTATTGCACTAGTAATAATTGAGCCAATTGCGACAATTGTCTAATAATTTTTGCGAATGAGTGGCGATATCGATTTAGAGGGGATGGAATTCCTTGAGATCCCCAACAATTTTTAATAAAAAAAAACTCATTATCCTCACGCAATTAATTTCCAGTTTCAATCAACTCGATCTGCCAGTCTACGAGACATACGACAAACTGCGTAGCAATCTACTTAAGGCAATTCACGAGTGCAGCGAGGGATTCGGATTTGCATAAATTGTAGTTAAGAAGTCAAAACAACAAAACAAGCATCACCCGGTAACAACAAATATCCAATAATTTTCTGAATTAACACTCGACCCTCACCAGAGAAACAAAAGAATTAAAGAAAAAAAACGCATAACAACCCGAGGAAATTCAAAATGGACGCCAATCCTTTCGTTCGTTATTTTAAAATATTTTTTTTACACGATACGAGGAGCAACAGCTGATAAATAAACCGCTGACCGACGTCATAAATAATCCAACTCGGTAATCGGTTGATATACATAATTAACTAAAGCGTATGTACATACATGTACTCATTTTTGGGGGGATGTAATTATAACTGAATCACTGTGCAACGCTTCCCAAATGTCAGAGTTTATTTTGTTGAAGAAAAAAAAACTGATGAAAAAAAAAAATGATAAAAAAAAAGCGCGTAATAAGTAAATTTTTGCAAAAGTTTGTGCAGAGCTTAAAGTTGACTTGAAAATAGCGAGGAATGATAAAACAATGATTTTAAAAAAGAAGAAAAAAAAACAATAATGGAGACTTTAGTTAAGAACTCGGTCGTAAGAATTAACAGTTAAGTTCATTTGTAAGCATTAATTAATAAAGAAAATTGAAAAAATCATGATAAACTTAGACGTCTTAGATCATCAAGAATATAAGTTGTAAGATATTGCACTTGATGATGTGATTGAGTGATCAGTGATAATTAGATTGATTATCAACTGGGGGACTCCACTCTTTCCCCATTTTTTTTCATCTCCCTCTTCTCTAGTTTGTTTGTTTTGTTTTTTGGTCTGAGCGAGTAATTTTGAGAGATAAATGCGCAAGATTAAGACTGCAGGGATCGATGACGTTGTAAGTATGAGTGAATGATGTAATTCGTGACACTAAACAGCCTAAACGAAAACAAAAAAAACTTTAAATAATCTTTTTCCATGCGATGGCAAGACCTGTCCCCTCATGACAGATGTATGGTTGTACACTATTTAGTATTAATAATTCTAGATAATTTTTAAATGGTAATAGCTGATAATTTCTAAGTAATATCATTTTAATATTAATCATTCGAAGAAAGAACAATTGTGATGTTATTAAGGGAAAAATAACGAGAAATACAAAAAAAATCAATCTGTGTCGTTTTTTTTTCATCAATTCATGGGGAATATTGTCAACTGGAGGTGGTCCATTTATTGATTATCGTAACGAGGGATTTGTAACGAGAAAATATATTATATATTTCGTATTTACAGATGCACATGATCATTGTGACGTACTTTTTACAAGGGAACAATAAGTTTTTGAGAAATATTGTGGGATTGTGGTGATTTATGCCATGATTTACGTATTGTTATTGACTGTAGAGACCCATCCACAAGTGGAAGCAACAGGCGTTGACGAATCCCTCGATCAGATTGTGAATTTCACTGAGGTTGAATGGAGAACTTGGTACTTCAGCTGATTGACGATAGACAGCGTACAGTTCCTGCAATCATTTTATTTTGTATAATTTAATTTGATGGGTCGCATTCAAGAGTGACTTTGAGGCTAGAAGAAACGATTCGCTGGAAATTGTTTCCCAGAAGAATGTTCTCCAAAAGCCAAATGAATGTTCTCCAAAGTCTTGATGATAAGTCCACCAACTTCAAGATGAAAACAAGATAAAGTCGCCAAAGAAAGAAATAAAACAGGAAATATTTTTCTGGGGAGCCAGGATTCTATGATTCAATACTTCATGAGCTTCAGTCATCCTCTTAAACCATAAACAATAAACAAAAGAATGACCTGATGGATTAGCCTCAAAGTTTAGCTCTGGTTTAATGGGGGAAACCGAGTGTTCCTTGGAATAACCTCGAGTTATCTCTGGGTCTGATTCATTAGGGGGACAAACAAGCGAAATGAACAAAAGGAGAGAATTTTAGAATGAACTTACCCCCCTCGACGTATGCAAATCGATCGTGAGCATCATGAAAGCCTGCAGATAACTAGGATGAAGAATCAAGTGATGAGTGACATTTCCATCGGACGTGCTAAACTGCTTGTGATGCTCCTGATACTTATTCTGCAGGACTTTCGCGAGTGTTTGGTACCAGCTGATGGGCTGATTGACGAGAGGACTAAGCCTGGCATCCAGAGCCGACAGACTCTCAGCTTTAGCCAAGGACTTGAGCTCCATGAACTCAGCGTAGCTCATCGTCGACTTGTTCTCCAGCAATTTATTCCAGAGAAGATGAGTCCTGCAGTGCAGAGTGCCCCTCTCAATCATATTGGTGATGTGTTGCCTGGCAGCCTTTGCCTGAGAAATGATCAGCTGTTGCATCAGCTGCTCGTGAGACGAGTAATACCCGAGATAATTAACCGACTCCTGACGAATTTGCATGAAGTGAGGAGACTCTGGTGTATTTCCAGCAGTGGCAGTGATCAGTGGGGAAGTGGGCACTGGTGGAGGTGTTGGTGCCAGCTCCCTCTTCTCGTCCTGATCATCCTTTGGATTCTCTCTCACCGATCCTGCCGAGTCAGAAGTGCTCTCTGTGTACTCAGAGTCTGTGTTACTGTCGTCCCTGAGGCTTTTCTCCGACGATGGGACAGGCGTCGTTGGCCCAGACTCCATGAAATGCTCCACCTGAGAGCCCGTTGTCGTCCTCACAACACTGTAAACAGTCCTAAACTTGCCCAATTTATTGTTCTCAACCTCTCTCTTGGGATACAGCTCTCTCTTGCTGGTTAATATCAGATAAAACTTGAGACTGATCTCTGTCCGCTCGATCTGGGGCGGCTGATCCTGCTTGGAGACAATCAGAGCAACAGTGAAGTCGTCCGTGTACTTGGTGTCCTGGGCGTCGCAGTAGCTGACCAATGGAGTACTCTGGAGTCTCACCAGAACGTACTCACTGTCCCTGCTGTCCTGCGAATCGCTCGTCATCCCGAAGACTTGCATTCCATAAGTCTTCTCGTGTGACAGAAGATAAGAGTACAGAGTGTGCGCAGGAGTTGTCAAACTACTCACATTAACGACATCACTGTACACCAAATTCCTGGCGAAATTGGGGGCTTTGCTGTAGTACTTGATGAAGTCGTCCAGGAACTGGGTCAGATGGTAGCCCTGCTGCAGGGACCACTGGCCAGTGCCCGCGATGTACGAGTGAATGCAGCGGAGATGAAAGTCATAAGTGAATGAGTGCAGATGCATGTTGATCTTGATTTTATCGCAGGCATCAACGAAGCTCGACATGAACTGAGTGACTGATGCAGTGCTGGATTTGGTCTGGAGCCTGTTGCACTCGATTATGTGAAGCTTGACGATGAAGAAGGGCTCCGACAGGTGAATCTCGAAGACCAGAATCCCCCCAAGCATTGACTTCTTGAGGTAGCAGATCTGGTGAAGATCGTCTGAATTGCTCTTGTCGCCGTCGATCTGGACTGGATGAAATCCAAGGAGTTGCAGGTACTGTTTGTACTCTGAGAGCATCGAGGCGCAGAGCTCCTGGTGCCACGAGTTCATGGTTCTCTCCGAATTTTTGTCTAATTTTTTGTAGGGCTGAGAGACTTGAGAGCTGATGGGGGAGATGGAGGATGGAGGGGTTAGTAAGTGATCTCTCGTTGCTGCGGACTGGAGCCTCCACTGGGGCAGGAAGAGGATTGGAGTGTGACAGTAGTGGATTAATCGAGAGTGTTGTTTGAAGGTCTGGAGGGTCAGAGCTGGCATGGGAATGCTGGGCGCGGCACTCCTGCTCTGCCACATTGAGTACAACTTCGTTAAATCCTCTTTAGTCTTTCGTTCTCTCTGGTAGAGGTCCTGGAGGTCGTGGATCGCCTTCACCAGGGGGTCTGTTGTATTCGGGGGATACTGCATGCTGGGTCTTGCGTCCCTCATCACCTGGCCAAGGAGTCGATCCAAGGAGTACTGGGGAACTGATTTCAGCAATTGTCCACTTCTCCTGGGCCACTCCTTGCCCTCGGCTGTCAGTGGAAACTTTGCCAGGCTCTCGAGGTCTGATATCTGGTACTGGGGACTGTGGTCCTCACGATGATGGTAACTATCCGCCGATTGGTGATGAAATATCCCCAGTTTCTGGAGGGTTATGCTGGAGAACAGAATGGATCTGGAGGACAACCAGGTCGCGAGGCTTGTCGCCTGCTTCACCAACTTCTCCGATCGTTCCTTCGACCAGTTGTACATGTAAATCACCACCTGGTGGCTCTCCACCTGCGCCAGCAGCAATCGTTGCCTGGGGATGAAGGTCGACTCCTGAATGAGGGGATTGAACTTCTGGAGGAGCTTCTGATCCTTCGGAATTAGCGACTCGGGGTCTGGGACGTCACTGAAGGAGGCCTTCCACTGACTGAAATTTCTTGCCACGACCACTGCTTTTGTAAAAGATCTCTGGCCGTCCTGAGGGAATTCATATGGCACGTAAACTATCCTCTCATCGTCATCCTCAATATTCCCTCCCTCATTATCCCCTCTGAATGGTAAACTGGTGGATCTATCAATGGAATCGTCAACGACAAACGGCTGCGTCTGTCGCAGCACGAAACTCCTTGTGGAGGTCTCCGGGGCATTAATTCGTATCAAATTCTGGAGCTCCTTGACGATTGTGGGAATGGGATGTCTGTGCTGAATACTAACAACATGTTTCTTCACCGACGGCACTCCCAGCTCCAGAGCGAACTGAAACCAGGCGGGGAGGGTCTTGTGGTAGATCTCGTGCAGCTCCCCCTCTTCTCCCAGCTCGTCTACTCCCATTCGTCGCTGACTCTGGGATTCTCTCCTCGGGGAGTCCCCCTCACTCGGAGAATCCCCGCCATCCAAATCCCTTCTCTCGTCGTCCGAAATAACAGTCAATGGCACTGGGAGGAGACGATACTCGACGACGAGGTCCCACGTCGCGTATTTTATGGCGGCTCTTAATTTCTCCACTAGTGTCTCCAGGTTCACTCTCCCCTGCTTCCAGATTCTGAACTCAATTGGAGAATTTGCAGATGTGCAGGAGCTGGTGCCCTCGAAGGAGTTCGTGGAGACGACCTCTTTGAATTCTTGGGGGGACAGATAGCCAGGGAATTTTAGGAGACCGTCAGTCTCGTTGACGTCCTTGGAGATGGCCATGGCAATGCAGGCGATTCCCTTGTTTCCACTGGATTGACTCTGATTGTTGAGAAATATATCGGTCTCGGGGACTCGTTTGCTGGAGTCCTCAGGCTGGGAGTAATCCTGGAGATGATAGTGTGCCCTTGGATCAGTGTACTTGGGGATGTAGAGGAACTGGAGAATATTCTGCCTCAGGTAATAAGCAAGCGCGTTCATGTGTGAGGAGTAATAAGGCTGAATGGAGAATTGTACGTAGCTCTCGGGAGACCTGTAAGGCTTCTGAATGAAGTGAACATCAGCTGGGGTCAATTTGCACATTGGGTTCCTGGCTAACATCACAGAGAGCACCTCTAGAACAGCATCATCCAGCCTATTATGAAGAACCTGAACCAGTTCCTGCCTCACCTCAAGCCCGGGCTCTGATATCCCATGAACCATCAAGACAATGGAGTCCTCACACTTGCTGAGATAATCTGAATCCTTTTCCCCGAAGGATCTCACCCTGGGCCTCGTGTCGTCCCCCCTCGACAGATCCTGCTGCACACCAGGAGTTCTCGGCTGAGATAAAGAAGCGATGCTGCTGCTCCGGGAGACCATCAGCTTCTCATCGGACTCTGATAATTTATTCTGCAGGGGCTTTCCGTCCCCAGTTTGCTCGTGCAGTCGAAGGTAGAAGACATTGGAGTTGCTCTCGCGATAGACAAACATGTTGTTTCGATTATTAACTGAGAACCTGCTGAGGACTACGTAAAGAGCCTTGATCCCTCTGGATAATCCCGACCTTCCGGGCCCCGTCTTCAATCGTGGATGGAGGGAGAAGGGGACTTCCCAGACAACTGAACACCTGAACATCCCGGGGGTCATATTCACCACTGACTCATGCTTGGGCATCATCCCAGATTCACTCGTCGAGTCTGCCCTCCAGTTGTTGTCCTCGTGGGACTCGGGCTCCAGTAGAGCGTCACAGTTTCTCGTGTCGTGGAGGCTCTCCAGCAACAGGTACTGATTGACTCGCCTGCAGATGGCAGTTATCTGTCCCACCACCATCTTCTGGACCTGTCTGTACCTGTCAACCTCGGGGGATGCAAACTCCAGGAATCTACAGTGAAAATACACGTTCACGTGGCTCTTGTGGACCTGGAGAATCAGCCAGAAGTTGGGCAGAGTGTCCCTCCTTTTGTCCAGATCCGCCAGCCAACAGCAATCGTCCTCTGAGTTGCTGCTGTCCCCCTCGTACCCATCGTCAGTCCCTGGATGGCCCTCACCAATACTGGAGATCTCTGAATGACAGCCTGGAGGATCTCCCGAGTCTTGCCTCGAGGTCCTGCTGTTGACGTCCTGGGGACTGTCCGAATCGTCCAACTCCACTGTCGATCTCTCCTCATCATTGCTCTCTAACTTTGTTTCAATGCAAGTCTCCACTTCGCCGACCACCTTCTCATCTTTAACGAAATAGAGAAATCGCTCGAGTTGCTTTATCGTGTACCTGTCCACCTCCATCTTGTTGAGCTCCTCATGGAACTTGGGGGCGCTGTTGCTCGAGGGAAAGACGAACTGAAGGGGCACTTTGTCTATATGACAACTGGTTCTTCCACTGGACTCTGACACATGCTTCGCCACGAACTCGAGGATCTCCTCTGTTGGAGGAGTGCTATCCAGAAGAGCTGTTGCTATTTCGTCCCTCAGCAGCCACTCGATCTCCATCCTCAGAGTGGAAATGGCGTCGTGCTGGTGGTGAGGTAGATGAGCAATTCGTTCCCTCAGCAGTAGATCCTCGGACAAGGCTGTATCATTTCCAGGACTGCTCTCACTCTCAGTCTTCAAGCTTCCAACGGGCGAGGCACTGCAGTAGGAAGTCGTCCGCAGCGCCACTCGTTCCAGAGTCACCTCCAGAACCTCCTTGGGAAGATTCAAACAGATGATGTCCAGAGTGATCTTCACATTCTCGAAGTCAGCGACATTGTAGTCGTCCAGGTGCTGCTGGAGCTCAGCAAAACACGTGGGCAGGAGCTTCACAGGAATACTCGAGAAATTCGATCTCGAGTGGACTGAGCAGTTGAGCTGGAGGAAGAGGGGCTGCTCTTTGCAGTTGCGCTCATCCTCACGAAGATCACTGATGAGGGACTCTGTGGAGTCGTAGCTGGAGAGTTTCACCTCGTCCCGCAGGTTGGAGATGGGCCAGGTGCCATTCGAGGAGATAGTCTTGATGGGCCCATCCAACTTGCACTCGAGCTCTGAGGGAAATGTGAAGCCCTCCTCCAGGTCGTCGTCGCTGTCCGACCTGTGGAACTCCATTTGCCTGTCGGTATTGTGAAGAGGAGAGCAGTAGTAGAACTCAGGATGTGCTGGGACTGGCTTGAAGGCCACCTGAATAATCCTCCGGAATTTCTCCCGAATGAGGTTATGGAGTGGCTGGTATTCCACGCAGATCGAGCTCGTGTAGTCCTCGGGCTCGGAGTTTTTGAGGGAACTCGATGGGTTCAGGTGCTTACAGACGGTTTTCAGATAGTCTGTGATGTTTATCTCGATCAGGGACTCTTCGCACTGCTCCACAGCTGCCTCCATGTCCTCGTAGGACAGTTGGAGCTGGAGGGAGAGCGATTTGTAGACAGCAACGACGAAGCAGTGACAGTGGGCGAGGTTCAGGAGCTTACAGTGCTCCAGGAGGCTCCTCTGGTCAGTTCCATTGTCAGAGTCCTCGCTCTTGGGCTCGGGTGATGCTGACTTGCACTCGTTGGAGGCCTTCAGGTTGACAAAGTCCTCGTGGATGTGGTGACCTATTGTGAATGTGTTGTTCTGGTAGATGTCCTTGGATCGGGGACACGTGAACTTGTTGATGAGGACCTCGATGAGGAGGGCTAGCGAGCAGTCGTAGACGTAAATTGGGAGGATCAGACCTGGCTTGGGACCTCCTGAGGGCACTCTGCGTCTTCTGTCCGCTTTCGGAGTGCTCTCAGCTGTTGTCGTGCGACTGGAGATATTTGAGTCGATGTCGAATTTTCTGGGAGTACTGAACCACGAGGGCATCGGCTTCTCCTCGAACGGCGACAGCTTGTCCAGTTTCTCCAGGGATTTCTCCCGTGAGTGCTTGCGGTACTTCTTTGGGGGGTTAAAGAGTGTCCGCACGTCTCGCTCCGTTGACGGGAGCAGCGTGAGGATTATGTGGGTCGTGCTGATGCCCTTAATGAAGCAGCGCCATCTTATCGTGTTCTTCTGCTTTTCTGTGAGATCCTGGGAGAACGGGAGGGACGACGACGCCTCCCGGGGACGGGTGAACAGTTTCTCTGTGAACTCTTGGCACTCGGAGGGGGTCAGGAGGATCTCTTTGTTGTGGAGGTGCCTCATGTGCTCCATCAGATTGTCGAGGAGAATGCCGTTGGTGTTCTCCGAACCCTCTTCGGGGAATGATGGTCCTGGGGGAATTGGCAGAGTAAATGCGACCATTTTTGAAAGAGGCCCTGGGACGGGTGTAAATAATTAGGAGAGAAGTATAAATTAGGAGGAACAAAGAAAACTTATTATGAGGGTTAGATTTCCTCTTCCTTTCTAACTATTTTTTCATTCAGAAGGTTTGCGATTTTTTTTATCAAAAGAGAAAGAGAGCGAGAAAATTTGGAAAATTCATGTTCAAGGACTCCTGCAGACCTGGAATACTTAATATAAAATATTTTTCTATTGCTTTTCAAGATTTTCTGCATTTTTTTCATTGAAAGTCCTCAGTTTTCAATTTTTCCTGACTCGTACGTTTAAATGTTTTAATAATTTTCAATAAAATTCCTTTGGCTATTTTATATGACCTTCAAACTAATCATATGAAAGCTGGAATTACTCTCTTCTATTAATTAACGAATAAATCTTCCTAAAAAATAATAATTTTGTGAATTTTGAGACATCTAAAAAATCGCCCAAATTTTCCACCAAAAAAATCCAGTGGAAAAAATTTGGCTGGGGGTCCCCTAATTATCTTAATCATTAAAACGGTATTGATGCATTCCTCTAACCATCAGCAAACATGGAGAAGAGAAGCTCAGCTTGTTGGCACTTGGGAAGAATGCTGAGAGGATCGAAATTAAACAATTTGTGATCGATACTGTCATCTCTCGACGGAGTATTGAGAAAGGACTTCGATTGTGTGAAATTATTAACCGAAGTCCGCCGTGAGGGCCCCCGATTGCCCAGATTGTAGTGATTATTCTGGTACTGGTATCCATTGGCCGGATCGACACTGCCTTCGCGCGCCTCAACCTGGCTCAACAAGCTCAAGTGCTCTAGAGTCAAGAGGGCATTTATGCACTCCTCATCTATTCTGGAGATCTGAAATTAAAATTAGAAAAAAAAATCCAGCATTTTTCTCCACCACGTGACTATTAATTTTTAATTAATAATTTACAAAAGGGGAAGTGTTAAAACATTTGCACAACATTTTAAACAATTTTGAGTATTTAATCCACCAAAAAATTATTTAAAAACTCCAGAAAAGAATAAAACAACTGAAGCACCACAAGAAGAAAAAGGAAAAAACTCATTATTTAATTCTACTCTACATAACTATTAATTTTTAATCAATAATTTATAAATGAGGAAATAGGACAACAGTTGCATCAAATCCTTTAACTATTTTCAACATTTAATCCACTAAAAAATATTGTAAAACCCCAGAAGAGAATAAACCAACCGAAAAACCACAAGAAGAAAAAGGGAAAAAAAATCCAGCATTTCATTCTACTTGAGATAACGATTTATTCCATGAATTATCATTAATTATAAACGAGGAACTCGTGTCCACACACTTGCATACAATTATCCACCTCTCAACGATCAACTGAACAATTGAAGAAAAGTTTCTCCGATTTTCCGCCCATTAATTGGACTACTGGGCAAACCAGCTGGACCATTGATTGAGAATCGGCTGGATAAAAACGAAGATCTCCAGGTGCCCGGAATAAGTTGGAGGAGTTGAATCTCACTTTCAATACCAAGCGCAGAGACCACTTCTCCACTTGAACCGTGACACCTTCCAATTCAGCGATAAATCCAAAAAGCCCCCGAGAACAATGGAGTCTCCAAAATGGCGTCCCCAAAAACAAACGACAAAGAAATCGACGAGAAATTCCAGACGACCCGAAGCTGGAAGAAATAGATCTGGCAATTAATTCGAGTGCAAAACCCACTGCCTAGATCCTCACTTCCAACTGAGAGTCTCCTGGGTAGATCAGCAGACGGGGAATACCGAGGGAATACTAAAATACCACCACTTGATAACTTTCACAATCACAAAATTCAACAGCAGTTGTCGTTGGCCGAGGAGATCACGAGTTGGACACGTTGAAATAAAAACTAAAATGACTAGGCCCAGGTGACACTGCCTGGGGCCCATATATACCCACGAAGACTGATAGGAAAGCCCCGTCCTAGGTCCCTCATCGATATCCGAGCCCCACCCTGATAACGATAACGACACGAGATACACCGATACAACTTCAATGGTTTTGTCCAGTTTTTATTGATCAATTCAATTGATATCTCGAGGAACTGAAGCGGCTTCACCGGGTGCAAAGGTCCATTTCACTCCTGAAGACTTCATCTCACCTTGACCGACCCCCCGCCCGCCCCCTCAACCCCACGAGATCTCATCCCGGCCTTATCTCGTCCGGTGATAGGGGGGAAAAATAGGTGAGCCCAGTTTTTCGGGGAATGTCTCGTTAAACAAACGAGAACGGGTTTTTTTTGTCTAGTTGGAGAAGACTACGGGGAGTTTTGATATCAGCGAGTGAGAGATAAGATTCACTGAAAGATTTCAACATAATTCTCGTTCCAAAGAATATTTTAATGAAATAATTGTTTTGGGGAGGACTGAGGGTTTGGAGAATGAAGAAGCTGAGGGTTTTCTGTCGATGAAATGAAGTGGATGGAGATTGTCGGATAATCCGGGCATTGGAAATAATCCGTAGCTGATGGAGACGATGAAAAATATGAAATAATAATCTTGGGAATGGTATCTCTGGGCAATGTTTGCTGAGATATGAGTGTCCATGACAAAATAAACCACTTCAAAGTATTAATGTCCAAGAAACAATTCTCCTTTCCAACTGATTACGAACGATTTATCAAGAGAGCGGAGATAGCACTGGTGCCGTGGCACATCCAGAAAATCTGAACGACTTGATAAGTTGCCCCCCAGACATTGAGATGGATTTTTGTTTTATTCTCTTGGGGGAATAAATAGAGTCTTCACCACAAGCCACGAAATTTGAATTAAGCCCTGGTTGTATCTGTTTGATCTATTGATGTCTGTGCAAGTATTGATCCTAGTTATCTTATCTGGCAAGAACATTTTGAGAAATACGAGAAATTGTTATCACCTCCAACTAGCCGAATGACGATTGTAATGATTGTTCAATCTTCATTTTTCTCCATTAGTGCTTTCAACTGTAATTAAATAGCACAAATTCCTCAGTTTTGTTTGATGACAGTGGGGGGACCCGGAGGTTGAGAATTGTTTCATAAATATTGTCACGATGTCTCTAGTGTCTGGAGACTTTTCCCTTTCCTTTCAGGCAGTTTTCAACTGTTTTTGACTTTTTCATATTTTTCAATGAAATTCTTTTGGATATTTCACCAGATCTCCCACAAAATTAATCATATAACAACAATTAATCACATAATTAATCATATGGAGTTTGTAATTCCTCGATTTCTTCTAATTAACAAATGAATCTTATTTAAAAATAAGAGTTTTAGGTTTTTTATGTAAAAAAAATAAAAACGCCCACATTTTCTGCCAGAAAATTGCGGTGGAAAGTAATTGTTGAGAATTATTTAATAAAAAGTCTCACGACTTTTTTCAGGCGCCAGAATTTTTTCATAAAAAATCGCGACTTTGTTGGCGATTTTCTTAGCCAATGACACCATAACATCTTTATTTTTAATAATATTAATTAATTATCGGAAGGAATCCAGTAATTGCAAATTTCACCCCCGAAAAGTGTCAAAAACCTCGTCATTTTTTATATTATATTACGAATGTTATTAAAAAATGAAAATTGCGTGAGGTTCTTAGCCGAAGTTTGTTCCGAAATAACAAAGAAACGGATAAACAATTCTCCAGAATAAAAAATAACAAATGACCAACTCTGATTAATTGACAACAAAATAAGTTAAATTTTCTTTCAATCCAAACAATTTCACGGCATTTTCAAAATTGAATTCGCGTTTTGACGTAAAAAATAATGTCTGGAGCTTGAAAAAAGTGAGGAAACGATGGGAGGCAGAGAAAAAAGAACTCACAGCATCTGGAAACTGATGATAGTTCAAGCCGTCCATATAAGCCCCAGTGGAATGTCCAGCCCTGACCCTGCCGCACTGTGGCTCGACCCAGACCTCCGTGACAATCTGATAATCCCCAGAATTCTCATTATCATCGTTTCCAGCCTCTCCATCAGCAGTCCCCTCGTCGCTGTCCTCCTCGGACTCACTGTCCCTCTCGATGGTGGGGCTGCTGATGGTATGCGGGGGAAAAATGATGTACTGGATGACGCAGGGATGATGTTCATTCATTGCCCCCAGCATCTCCACCTCGAGCACCATATTAATGATCCCAGCAGCGGAGTACGCAAAATTAAAGCCCTCATTGAGCCTCATCTTGGTAATCGTCGAGAGAATTCTGGCGATTGCAGTGATGTTGAGTCTTGGAACTGCAATTCCAGGAATCGTCTGGATCGTCGGTCGTTTGACATTCCATAACCACCGGAAATGGAATAAATACCTGGGTGAAGTACAATTTAAGATGTATATCACAAGATTTCCTGGGCGAGTCAACAATCAGAGGAATTCTTCACCGCGAGATCCAACAAATAAATCATCTACGAGTGGATTATACATTTTATGCCATAGGTGCCCGTAATCACGCGATTCTAACCTCGCTTTTCTCGGTTGAATCGCGGATTATGGACACAATGACATAAAATATTGTATGGAACTTGGGTGTTATGGTGTTTTTGGGCTCCTGGGATTATAACACTCGTCTTCGGCTCGTGTTACAACCTCCCACGAGCCAAAACACGCAATTACGCACAAGTTCCATACAATACTTTATGTCATTGTGCCCATAATCCGCGATTTAACCGAGCGAAGTGAGGTTAGAATCCCGTGATTACGGGCACCTATGGCATAATATACTTTTATATCACTCCATTGTTGGATTTGAAGCTCTACCTCCTCCAGATTGAAAAAAAATCTAATCCTCAAGAGAAAACAAAAATTACCTCGATAAGGTGGTCGTGAGGACTCCCCCAGAAGCCTGAGCGCTCTTGACGACGGGTTGGGTTCCATCGGGAAAGACAACCGTATTAAAATCCGTGGGCATCCTCTCGTACCTGATGAGAATCCTCTCCAAGGACTTATGAATGATGTTACAGCAGTGGGTCTCCCTCATCTCCGTGGGTCTGTTGGGCAGCGTGAGCTTGGAGAGCCTGTCCATGAGATCCATGACAACATTGTGCCTGACAACGCCCTCGGTCCCGCCGGCAAAAGCGACATGGAGAACTACACAAAGTGCCTTGGAGTTGATCCTGATAACAGAGAAGGACACGGGGGGTTTCTCCGGCTCCCTGTAGATGAACTGGACGTACGTGTGGTTCTCAACGAGGACAAAAGTCGCCCAGTTCTTGAGCATTGCGTAGAGGACAGCGGCCCCCTGACGACACTGGATGCACTGGAACCTCCCACTCTGATTGGCCTGGTGAAGGTACTTGGGGAGAGGTCTGTCGTGAGTGAGGATGAGTGTGACCCTCTGGGAGTGCATCCAGCGGGCCCATTGGTTGGAGTCCAGCGAGGCCACTGGCTTCCAGATCTTTCCAAACTGAGGACAGACGGCGTCGCTCAACTGGACAGCTGTGGCCAGGGGATAAGCGGGAAGATAGAAGACTGGCATTCCACTTCTGATGGTGTCTGGTACATTGTACCAGGTCCAGCCGGGCTCGGGGAACCAGCTGAAGTGCTCCAGCATAGTGTCATTCTCTGTGAGCGAGCTCAGAGTCGCCCAAAACCTGGACACGACATTCTGTCGATACTGAGACTTCAGGGGCTTCTTCGAGAGGCAGGTGATGTCGTGGAGAAACTCGTAGGGGGCTTCCACAGTTATCGTGTACTGAATTGTGTTGCATGTGGCCACCGACCTCGGGGGCCACGAGCTGGAGATAAAGTACTCGAGGAAGACGTGCGTCTTCCAAGGGAGGATGAAGCAGATCTCGACGTTGCCATCTCTTAGAGACATTCTCTTTATCAGATATCCGTCCCTCAACCGACAGCAGAGGAGGGAGCTCAGGGTGCAGGTGACTTTGTTGTCAATCTGCTTCTTCCTGAGGAGTTGGGGCTGGTGGCCGTAGAAGAGGGAGTTTTCAGTCTGCCAGTAGTTGGATTTTATCGACTGCTCGCTCGGGACTGTTCGGTACAACTGCCAGTAGAGAAAATTCCTGTGGTAGATGTTAAGGTCTTCGTTGGTGGAGAATTGGGGGATGAAGGTCATGTAGCAGCCCAGAGTAGCTGCTGCCAGGAAACAGAGGATGTCCTGGTAGGGCACGAGACCATTGGCGCAGTGGGGGTGATATGCACTGCCCAGGTGGAGGAAACTGCAGGCTATCGTCGAGGCTCTCAACTGCTGGACGATTGAGTCCAGGGTGTAGACGTCCGATATGCCGACTATTCCGTCAGATACGATTACCAAGTGCGCGCAACTGTGCTCTGGAAGGAGCGCCAGGGCAAGCATTCCATATCTGAAAGTTTACAAGGTTGACAGGAAGGTTATTAGTTCTTTTTGGGATGTTAAGAGGACTGGATCAGACGTCTTGTGGTGCTCAATTTTGGAAGACCTCCTCTACAAATAATTTATATATTTATTTCATAAAAAATTGAGGGGAAACACTTCCTGACTTAATACGCAAAGAATAATAGGGAAGACTAATTTACTTGAGACTAGATAATAGCGTCCTAGGGAGATTCAATGAGATACTAATAAATACCTCAGCATGTTGATAAAACTAGCTTCCGGGGAGATCACAGATACGTTTGGGAGGGAGTGGGCTGAGTTCAGGGTAATTCCCATTGTCACCTCCTCATCCTCAAAAATCCCAGATGAGAATCTCTCAGCCTCTGCCCTCGCGATATTCTCTTCCAGGGCGTTCAGACGCTTCTCGATGAACTGCATGAGGTAGACGATGTTCTCAGACGTTATCAACCAACTCTGGACCAGTACCTGTTGTGCTGGATTCGTGAAGAAGGGAGTGTGCACAATTATCGTGACGTAGATCTCTGGTCGAAGGTTCCTCTTCGTTCCAGGAATGGTGAAGGGTCTGGAGACGTTCTCCAGGCACTGTTTTGTCGCCATGCAGACCTCGTCTATCACCACCTCCCCTCGCTGAATGTCAATGGTACCTAGGGAGGGACTCAGGTCCAGGCAGAAGACCATTCGGTACTTGTGAGCAAGAAATATGACGGATGAGCTGGAGGTAATTCTGTACTGGTAATCGTGACTGGTTTCGTCACTCCAGGGGGACGAGTGGTCCTTAGGGATTATTGAGACTATCTCCAGCTCTGGGGTCTCATCGGGATCAAGTCTCTGGGTTTGAATGGTTATCACAGTGTCTAGGTGCTCCAGAATCCACTGGGCTCTAACATTTCGAGATATTGGAAAGGCCTTTTTCATCAGGAGATAAACCGTTCCTGCCTCCAGGATGGGCTTCTCTTGTGTCTAGCAATTGGAAGGACAATTAACACTTCAAACATTTGCAAGATATTGTTGCAAAATATGTTACGTTTATGCACTACAATTGTCAACAGATTTAACGACAAATGAGGATGTCTCAAAGTCTGTTGACGTTCCATCAATTACTCCAAAAACAATTAAAATGAAATCATGAATTGTAACTCATAAATTGGAGTTATAAATACCTCTCCCTCAGGACTGTCCATCTCCAATAGACTATCTACACTTAATTTAACTCCTAATTTACAAATACAAGTATTTATTTACATTTCCCTAACTCTAAACACAATTACGTTATGAATGAAATGTTAATCATATGTTGAAGACACTGGGCACAATCAATGCACAATGATAAACACAAAATTGCCATTTGATTGGGCGCTTGTACAAAGGTCAGAACTAATGATTTATTTTTCTTGTGTCAGAGATTAGCTGGTGATAGCAATACATAACCTAGAATTTTATTTATTGTACACTGCAATGTCTCATATGGAGAGCAGACGAAACAAGATGAAATGTGGAGATGTGTGTGTAGATTATTTAGCCGGAAGTGTGTGTAGGTGTGGATTGTGTGGAGTTGGGTTAGTTCAAACCCTCGTCAACGGCGGCGTTTCCCCGGATTTTTCATGTGAAAAAGAATTTTCATTGGGATTTTCCTGAATTTTTTAATTGTAAAGTTGTCTTTCAGTTGTGATACGAATTGGGATTGTTGGGTTGGGGGGTTTTGGAGCGTTGGGATTGCTGGAAGGGAATTGTTCTGGGGGTGTGGATCGAACGATGTGTGCGGGGATAACGTACGTCAGACTAAATTCCAGCGGTAAGGTCTCCTAAGAGACTTTTTCGACGTGTTCTTATCGCGGAAGTAGAGGATTACTGAGATATCATGGCTGAGAATGCAGGGAATTCGTCGGGACAGTTGAACCAAGGTAATTTTTCGAGCTGTTCGGGAGATGTTGGGGGGGAGTTTTTGGGAGGCTGCAAGGTTAGAGGGTCCTAACCTTCTGATCTTCTGGAGTTAAGGATTTTTGGTGGGCATTTTGAGGGGTTGAATTAATCTTTTGACGGATGAGGTCCGCACATTTTTGCCTGATTTTTGTTTATGCTTCGTGGGGTTGGGAATATTCCTAAGGAGTTCTGGCTTTATCATGTTCCAGGGTCTGGAAGAATGTTCAACTTTCAGCATCTTGACTTCCGATCCAACAATGACATTCAGAAGGAACAATCTGGTGAGAACTCAAAGAAATTTATTTGGTTTGGATTCAGGAGAGAGCAGTGCAATGGAGCTTTTCAAGCAGATATATCTCGAGATTGGCTGAGTGAAATTGAACATTTTTTTGCCATTCCGATGTGTTTTCTTCGGGCTTCAAAATGAGATCTTATTTGTCTCAGTCGATTCATTTGTTCCGGAGATATTGACGTTTTAAGATGACCCATTTAACTCTATCTTCCTCTATTAGTTTTTATTTATTCACTCCTTGGATTTGGTGATTTTATTGTCGGACTTTGCAGCTGATAAGAAGAGGCAGCTCAAGCTGTCTTTCCCGTCCCAGGGCACCAGCGTCTCATTCCCAAATTCCACAAACTCGAGTAACTCGAACTCGACTGGATCTTCATCAACTTCACCCGCAGCGTAAGCTCATTATCAAGACTACCTGATAATCCTCCAGGGATCGGCAAAATGACAATTAATTACGGCATAAATTGCCTGCTCTGGAGAAACAATTTTTTATTATTTCAGTACTCGAGTACAGAATTGCAATGTTCTCCAATACTTCGTCAACTGGCAATCAAGCTCGACAGTAATCGATTAATTTCATTGATCACTAATTGAAATCTAAATTATGCGATTTATCTGATCAGCTCTTCTGAAGGTCTGATAAACATACGATTATTTACGTAACCATTAATTGAACCTGGAAATTATTCAGTATTTTAATTGATCATCGAGCGAGATTCGCGTGCACTTAATTACCCAAGTAAATATTAATCAGCAATTAAAAATCCTTGAACATTCGTCTAATGTTTTTTATGGTTATGTCCAAAAATGTATTCATGAGGAGCGGATTGATTAAATATCCAAGAGTTTTGAGTCTTCACTCCCAATTTATTTTGACCTGAAACAATCTCCAATCATTATAAAAATTGTCATCAATGTCGATCCCGATTATCATTACGAATTTTATGAAACGATTCTCGCCTCGTTGCAGACGTCCTATCTTACCCCTGCCTTTGCCCAAGCTGCCAGCTAGACCGAGGACAGCTCCGCAGCCGACTCATTTCCCCGATAAGGCGAGGTAATAAATTCCCTCTAAAAATAATTATTCCCATCCTCTCAATATTTTTTTTCAGTAAATAACTTCTAGCGGACCACTTCCACTTCTCCTTCAAAAGAATGAAATCTTTGGCCCAACAAAACTCGGAAATTATTATCTAAACTTCTTCCTCCAAATTCTGTACAGCCATTCCTGAAAGCTACTGATCCAAAAATCTTGAACGTATTACATAGATTTGTTCAAACAACCAGAATAAATATATAAAACGCTGACAGTGTAAATAAATCATGTAGATTTGCGCACCTTAAAAAATAAAAAAAACTTCTTCCTCCCCTGAAGTTCCAAAAAAATATTCTGTCATTCAATTGTCAACAGTAATACCCCAATTGTCAGTAGCCAAAATCTAATTGATTTTATTTTACTGGAAAGGGACAAACTGAGGATGTGCCAATCCATGCAGAGCACTGGCAAATTGCAACTGTCTCCAGATACAGTTTACGATTTCACATCAGAAGATCTCCAGGACGTCGGTGAAATCGGTAGAGGGGGTTTTGGCACTGTAAATAAGATGATACATAGGATAAGCAATACTGTTATGGCTGTGAAGGTAAAATAATCCCCATCTGATCCTCACACCTCACGACAATAACCCCAGACATCGAAGATAATGAGCAACTGACATTTCAGAGAATTCGTTCCACCGTAGACGAGAGGGAACAGAATCAATTACTGATGGACCTTGAGGTAGTGATGAAGTCAAACGAGTGTCCGTGCATTGTGCAATTTTATGGAGCTTTATTCAAAGAGGGTGACTGTTGGATATGTATGGAGTTAATGGACACATCGCTAGACAAATTTTACAAATTTATTTATGAGAGATTGAACAAGAGGATACCAGAGTGCATACTCGGTAAAATAACAGTGGCAACTGTCAAAGCACTCAATTACTTGAAGGAGAAGTTGAGGATAATTCATCGGGATGTTAAGCCGAGTAATATACTCCTGGATAGACGTGGTAATATCAAATTGTGTGACTTTGGAATTTCTGGACAGCTCGTCGACTCCATTGCCAGGACTCGAGACGCTGGCTGTCGGCCCTACATGGCTGTGAGTGAAAACAATTGAACGATTATTGTGATTGTTTGTTTAATAAATGATTTAACTATGAGCACAAAAAAATTGGACTGAGACACCTGGAAATGCGTTTTTGTTTGTAAGAATTGGGGTTATGAGGGGATTACAAAAATATTGACAAATAGAAGCAGTTGACTCGTTTGTCGACCTTGAATCTGATAATTAGATGTTTGATTATCATTTGTTGACAGCCTGAACGTATAGATCCTCAACGAGCCCGTGGCTACGACGTGAGGAGTGACGTCTGGTCACTGGGGATCACTCTGATGGAAGTTGCCACTGGTTATTTTCCATATCCAAAGTGGAATTCTGTTTTTGAACAACTGTATCAGGTTGTCCAGGGGGATCCACCGAGACTGTCACCCAATGGCAATGGCAATCATTTCACTCCTGAGTTTGTTAACTTTGTTAATACATGGTGAGTTGGAGAAAAGTTGGAGAGATTAATATTTATCTGATTGTCGAGGAGAGTGAGCCAAACGGGGAGGGCTTCAATTGTCAATAACTCGGGATCGGCCGATTGGAATTGAATGATTTTTATTTCATTTTGAAGGTGAAAACCTGAGCTTTAATATGATCCTAAAATGATCAAATTTCACTCTGCCGATCCAGAGTTATTGTCATTTGAAGATGTTCCCTAGTACCCCACGTCCACTACCTCTCGACATTTTCTAATTAATTAATTGATAATTACATTGTTCACGCGCAGTTTAATAAAAGAAGAGAATCAGCGTCCCAAGTACAACAAACTCCTGGAGCATCCCTTCATTCGTAGATCAGAGGAGAGTCAGGTTGATGTTGCCGCTTACATCGGCGGAATTTTAGACAATATGGCTAACAACGGTGTTACGCCTTTCACAACCAATCAGCCTTAAATCCACGATAACGAGTGATGAGTAATTAATTATTGAAAATTCGTAAGCGTTAGAAAACATTGCAAAATCCATGGGCTGTAACCATCTAGCGTGCTTAGAGTCCAATCGTTGTCCCGCTTTAGAGACTGTACCGTCGTCGTGTCGTGTCCTCAATTAAAGAAAAAAAACCCATGAAATTACTGAAGAAAGATAAAGAATAATTGTGAGAGTAATAAATCGATGATGGAGATGTGGAGTTACTAATTGCAAGAAATACTCGTATTTTATAGCGAGTAGAGGGTGATTTTTATGCCCGCGTAGAGAAATCAAGAGTTGACACTCGAATTTTTACTCATGGCAATGAGTCCCATGAACTGGATGATTCCGGAATATGAGTTAATGAGTGATAATAAATTAGTGGAAATTGTAAATATGCTGTTGGCATTGATTTCCTATAATTAATCTGTAAATTTTTAATTGTCTCCAACCGGACAATCGTATTCCATTGAAAACATTATTTTTTAATATTTTTCTTTTCGCTGCATTCCCTTCATTATTGTGGGACATTGTTGCTATGATTAAAACAATTGTAAATCTTTTTCCTACAGACGACAAATAGAAACTGGAAATAAACAGCTTTTGATCACATTTTAAATGATAATTAAATTTAATATAAATACCTCGGGAGAGAATGATTTAGTGCAGGTTGAGGGTGTGCAATCGATAACTCACGATTATTGATATATATCGATTATAACTCGTGCTATTAATAGCGAATGACGAATAATAATATTCCAATTTCCACTGTTGAGTGTATACCCTCAATGTTAACGTGATTATTTTGTCACAATTATTCAGCACGAGATGAATCATTTCACGTTTTATAAAGAATTGATAGTGTAATGAATCCCAGATGCATAGATAATTAATACGAGGTTTATTTACATTAATTCTTTTAGTTTGTTTCTTTTCGCCAATAATTAGTACAAAGTACGTGAAATCTTTTGATCATTGGGGCGAATTATTTGCAGAGATATGCTTATTACCGATGTTGAATAAATGAGAATGATGAAAATATACTGTAATGTAAGGGATAATAAATACCTGAATATTGATTATGCATTGACTCACTATTTTTTCCCCTCTCTATCTATTTATTTATTTATGAACCATGATTATTATTCGTTTGTTATGCCCGTTACAAGAAGGATATAATTGAAACGAAGCCAATGAAGAAATACAGACTAAAAAGAAATGGAGAAATTCGCTACGACTCGAGTGTTTTTTTTTTTCATTTCAATTCCGTTTAATGATTATTAAAATAAAATGATAAGTATTGATAGCAGTATTCAGAAGGTTATATAAGGAAGTTATTGCATGTAAATAAGAAGAAAGATAGTGAATAGTAATATTTCCTTCATTGAGGAGTGGGTACAAGGATTTTTGTCCAAAATATCCGGACAAAATTCTCGAGACAACTCGTGGAGGTGTTCCCGAGCTGTTTCGGCATCTCTGGAGGTGTCCCCTAGTTGTCTCAACATCTCTGGAGGTGTCCCCGAGTTATCTCAACAACTGGGGAGGCGTTTCCGAGTTGTCTCAGCATCTCTGGAGGTGTCCCCGAGTTGTCACCAACTGGGGAGGCGTTTCCAAGTTGTCTCAGCATCTCTGGAGGTGTCCCCGAGTTGTCTCAGCAACTGGGGAGGCGTTTCCGAGCTGTCTCAGCATCTCTGGAGGGGTCCCCGAGTTGTCTCAGCAACTGGGGAGGCGTTCCCGAGTTGTCTCAGCAATTGGGGAGGTGTCCCCAAGTTGTCTCAGCAATTGGGGAGGTGTCCCCGAGTTGTCTCACCACCTCTGGAGGTGTCCCCGAGTTCTCCCGAGTTGCAGATTGAGATCCTTGCGATCCCGTGTCCCTAGAAATAATTTGCTTACCTCCCGCCTCGTAAGCCTCATGAATTAATGACTATCAGCAGACAAAATGTGTGAATTTGTACAAAAACCTCCTGGGGCCCTGCCCAATCTGTTGCTTCATTTTCGGCCCGCCCCTATTGAAATTTTCGCGTGTACCGACCCAGCCGCCACTCGCCTCTAGCTTCTGGACTTCGCCGAAAAAGGGGAGGGCGTCAAATCGCGACTTACGAAGAAAATCCCTCCAAGCGGTGCTTGAACAAATAATCTCCACTTGAAGAATTTGATATGTTAATTTAGAATCCTGTGTCGTTTAAAGTATTACAGTTCACCTCATTAGTATTAAATAATTCCCCTTACAAATCTCTCAATTATAATTACGCCGAGAGAGAAGGGGGAGAAGAGGAAAATTCAATAGACTGCCACACGATTGAACTATTTCCAACCGAACCTTTTTACTCTTTTCTTTTTTTCATTTGACTCTGAAAAAATAATCTACACAGGTGACGACCCTTTCCATGCCGGACAGGAGTGAAGAAAAAAAGGAGGGTCGAGGCTCGAGCAAGCGTGACGACAATCTGCGGGTCCAGGTGGTCACACATAATTAAAAGAGAAAGAAAAAATGATTGTAAAATAAAAACGAACGAGGAAGCGACAGTTTCATTCATATGACCATGGTTTACGGTGGATAAGTGGCTTCGGGCTCTTTTATTCTATTGCAGTTGACCGGGGAGACTCAGCTGGGGATGCATAATGATCGTGGGTAACCTGTCGTCCTGATGTTGGGCATTGATAGCCCCGTACCTGCTCCCAGGTGCGGGAGAATATGGCCGGCTGGGGCTTGCAACGCCCGGAGGGGTCGAACGCTCAGTCACTGAGGGGATGGTGGCCACGACGGACGCTCCAAGAGCCTCTCTAGTTACTGGAAAACGTGAAAATACTACCTCAGGCATTTTTAGTGACAACTGGAGTAGCAACTGGACTCTCGCTGGTCTCGTCTCCTCTGGGAAATTCAGTTGGGATTTTTTTCTCGCCTGAATCCAGTGCCTCCGGACAATCTCAGCTGACGACGTCGCAGACCTCGAGACTCCAGCCCGGGATACAGTCATTTAACAGGTACGTCAGTCACTGGGGGTGCGTAGATGGGATTTTTTTGGGTCGGGGAATTTTTTAGGAAAATTCTTTGGGAAAAATCGAATCCACTGCAGCCCGAGGGTGAATCAATTCTCGTGAATTATTTATTACTCAGTCGGAAACTATAGTTGGACGCACCGAGTCTATATCCGGCTTGACAGCCGTATTATTGATAATAACTGAGTCTTCGGCTCTAGGTCTGTCCATTCAAATATGTCCACATCAGCACTACTGCTGTGACCTATTGCCGTTTTTCCGCAGGGGTAAATATAAGGCTGACCTGACCACCACGTGCGTCAAGGGAAAATGTGATGATCCCGGGGTTTACACTCAGAGAAGGGAAATATTTTTTTTTAGTGCATGCTCTGTTGCCTCCAGCAACAAAAGAAATATTTTTGCACTCAAACAAAAATTTTTTAGGCGAGCTATTTTTATTACTCGAATACAATTCTTTTTTTTCTGACGAGAATAGGATTTTTTAATTGAAATTAACGGGGATCCAGTTGGAAAATAAGTTTCGAGTGTTAAAGGCAATTTGTTTAATTGAAAAAACAGTTCAGGTGGCTTGGGAAACTCATTTGCTGAGGGAGTTTTTTTTGTCAGATTTATCCGCTCGGGAATTCCCCACGCGAGGGAAGAGGTTTTCTTTCTTTATTTTATTGTCTTCAGGAACATTTGGTGAATGTTTACAAAAAGTTATTGAGGCGTGCGATAAACAATATCCAACCGGTCAGTAAAATTTGGTGACTGAGTAATTAGTTAAGTTTTTTGGATGTATAATTTTTGTTGACTGCTCAAGAAAAGTTATCGAGTCTTCCGGGAAGAATTCCCCAGCTTGTCAGTTAAATTTGTTTACCCTCGTTAAAAATTGTCTAGACGTGTGCAGGATTTTTGTTAACGACAGGGAATTTTACTGGGCGGTTAAATGATTTTTATTGAACGCAAGTTTTGGATTACCGTAACGGGAATTTTGACAAAGAAAATTCTTTTCGTCCAGTTGGAGGTTGTGGGGACTTCTGATTTGGGGTTGAAGACTTCCGGGGAATTTCCTGGGGAAAATAAAAATTGAACGGCCTTGGCTGCAGGTTGACGGGGGTGAGTCACTGCCTGATGGCCAGATAGCGGCTGGTGATGAAACGCGTGGGGAGAAATGTCCAGTGAAAATTACGGGACTCGGGAGTCCTGGGGTCCAATCGGAAAATTTGAAGGATTCTATGGCAATTTTTAGGAGACTCTCTGGGGGAATTTAGTGATCTTCTGGAAAAGTGCGTGAGAAAGTTGACATTACGTTTGGAAATTGCGAAGAAGACAGTCCTCTTCAATTTAATATAATAAACCAAAAAGTTTTATTGACAAATTTCCGGGTGAGGTTAGCTCTCGAGATTGTCAATTATTCGTCCGATTTTTATTTTCTTAAAGCTTCGTCGAGTCCACTGCAATCCTCCATTTCTAATTTCTATAAATTAAATCAAAATTAATTTCCAAAATTACATTTCCCAGTGAAATTCCTCTCACCAGCTCCTGTGATGAATAAAAACATTTTCCGCCAAAAATTCCATTTCCCCGACTCTCCCAAAACGTCTGGAGGCCAACGATTTCCCAAAACCCCTAAAACCCTCCTCCCAAAACGTCTGGAGGCCAACGATTTCCCAAAATCCCTAAAACCCTCCTCCCAAAACGTCTGGAGGCCAACGATTTCCCAAAATCCCTAAAACCCTCCTCCCAAAGTGCAACAAAAACATCTCCCCAAGACCCTCATCCTCACCTGCACGAGGACCTAAAAATTGTCGCTTAACCAACTCAATTGGCTTCCCCAAGGAAAATATCCAAGTGTCCACTGGAGATCTTTGTCCACATGCACTTCTGCCACTGAAATTTCCTCGGCAAGAGAAAATTTTGTTCTCAATTTTGTTAGTATCCTATTGATCGTCGAATTTTTTTCCTCCAGCCCAGAGCCTTCACCTCAGATCCAACATGGCGTACAGATAATGGTCTTTTCCAGAGCGAGAGAGAGAAAGAGAGAGAGAGCGCCCAGTTGTCCAGGGAATCTCCACACATATCCTCCCTGCGTTAAAAACAGGTCGACCAATGATAGCGAGGCTCTCGGGGTATCTCACACGCCATTCGTGTCTCCTGGGGGTGAGTGGACGGGGCGGTTTTCCCCTTCTGATCATCCATAGGCGGTTCTCCCTGCCTCCCACGTCGATAAATGGACGCTGGAGGGTAGCCAAAGATCCCCGACACAATGTCCCTCATTTTTTTCCCCCCTGAAAATTAATTTTTCACGCCTGCAATTTTTACCCCTCTCCCGAGGACTCCCAGGCGTCCAGTGCGCGTGCCAGGAACACGTGGCAAGACTTCCGGCCCACCTGGAGTGGCTCACTTCGTTCTTGTCCCCGAGAGATCATAATAAGACAGAGAAAATCAGCCCACCGTGACGGGGTTTTTAATGCGCCGAGTGAAAACATTTGTTAGGCACAATGTGTTACGGATAAATATGTTATGGCTTGACCCAGTGACGCATGCTGAAAATTCCAGCCGTCGTGGCTCATCGCGGGGACCTCAGGATCGATCACCAGTGCTATACCACCGACCCAAGTTCGATGGGCAAATTGTTCAGGCGTTTGCTGCTCGTGTCATTGGAATTTTTGCACTTTTCAACGAAGTTCCAGAGGCTTTTCCCCTCCCCTTTTTTTTTTCTTTTGTTTTATTGATTGCCCTGGCCTTGCACTTGGGTTTCACAACTTTCAGTGGGCATTAGTAATTAATCAGGGACTGATCGGCGGTTATATGACAATGGACGGGCACCAAATGGGGTGTTCTAGAATTTTGTTTGTCTTTGGTTCAGATTTTGGAGGAAAGGAATTTTTTATCTAGTCTAAGTCAGGAATTTTGGAGGCGATTCAGATTCACTGAAGCTTTTCCAGGTTTTTCCTGATTTTTTTAACAATAACATTTTCACATAAAAATTCTGCGGCTTTACGGAAAAATAAATAAAGTTTTCGAGTATTTTCTCATTTTTTAAGAAAGAAAATCTTGACAAAAAAATTCTCGATTTTGGGTGAATAAAACAATTTATTTACAATTTTTTTTATCACCAAAATTAGGCAGAAAATTGCGGGTTTTGAGGTAAAAATTCAGTGAGAATTCAGGGGAAAATGTCTTCCGTCCCCAACGTCTCCGGATGATTCCAAAAACAATCGGTAATTTTGATCAATTTTGAGCCGATAATTTTTCAGACTATCCAAACAAAAAATCCCTAAAGCATTCCCAGTTTTTTTGTGATTTTTTTAACAATAAAATTTTCTCCCAAAAATTCCGCGGCTCTACGGAAAAATGAATACCAATTGTTTCCAGTATTTTCTCATTTTTAAAGCGATAAAATCTTCGCCAAAATTCCTCTGACTAAAAAATTCCTCTGGATAAAATAAACCAATTTATTTACAATTTTCTTATCACCAAAATGACGCCGAAAATTCCGGGCTTGAGGTAAAAATCCAGTGAGAATTGAGAGAAAAATGTCGTGCGTCCTACCGTCTCCGGGTGCTTCCGAAAACAATCGGTAATTTTTCAAGTATATATCTCTCGGTGTGGACAGTTGTGTGGCGTCACCGGGACTCGGGGGGGGGGTTCGAGTGAGCGTGTCTGGTCGGGCCGGGTGTACAGAGTCCACCTGCGAAAGAACGTAGCACCTGTCGGCGACGCCGCACGCGCACCTCCCCCAGTGCGCCAGGGGGGGATGGCCGAAGTACAGAGAATTCCGTCTACAGTGGATAGCCACCCTCGGCCTGACGCCCCTGGTCGGTCAGGCGAAGGGGCTTTCCCCAGTTGTCGGAGTACACCGAGCGCCGTTGAGCGTTTTTTGTTCTCCCCATTTTATTCAAGACCACGTCAGTCGCTGCGCACCACTCGCTCGGGCATTTCTGGATCTCCACTGGAGGTCCGGGCGATTCGATCGGTCGTTGGACACGAGCGAATGCCTCTAATGTCCACTCGTTTTCTTTGCAGACACTTTCGGGTTATGAGGAGCGAGAGGGAGTGAATTATGAAGGGGGAGAGGGCTGTGAGTACTTCGGAACATGTGGCGTCTTCCAACTACTTGGAGACCATGGAGACAGATGGTTTTGGAGTTGAGGCGGAATTGACGAGCCTCTCGTGGCTGCAGTCCCTGGACATTACCAGCGCCTCGAGTCTACCTACGCCACCATGTTCACCATCGCCACCGCCACCCGTCGCGCGACGGCCGCCCAAGAAAATGTCACCTCTTCTCAAAGCTGAACTCGGTTAGTCTGACATCCTCCGGAGCTTGTCCCCGGATTTTCAGTTGTTTCACGTGGAAACGAGAAGACAAAAGCTACAAAAAGAATTTGTTGAGTGCCTAAAAAACATTTCCTCTCCAGAAGTAAACGATCTTGAGGTGAACTGGACCTCCTGGGTCTACAACAAATTTGGGAATTGTCTCCTTGTCCCAATTACCAATTGTTTCCTGTCAAACTGCTTCCATGGGAGAAGAGACAGTTCTCGAATTTTCTGTAGACTCTAGGCTTCCGCTCTCCCAAGAACCTCAGCAAGTCTCGGAGTGATTGTTCTTCCAGGGGCTCAAATAAATTCTCATTGACACGGAGGGAACTATTTTCCAGTGGCTAGAAAATATATTTTCTTGACAGAAGTATTATTTAATTAATTAATTATCTAACAAATCATCAAATCTCGCAGTGACTGATCCTCACGGGGCTCAACTCAATTGTCTTTCATGAATAACATCTCGCGTTATATTAGGAATATATTACTCATCAAAACATTGGAACTGGATAAAAAAAAAAGAATAACAATTAATATTCAGAGACTGGGAATTTGTTTATAATCTCTCTGAGGTCGGGCTCGGGCTATGGCAGTTAAAATGCCGGGAAGGAATAGACAATCAAAGAAAAATTACTTCTCTCCAGAAAATGAGGTTATATTGTGATTATTTTATCCGTGCGCAGTTAAAAAATTGTTGAGTGGTATTAATTATTGCTGACTGTTGCAGACCTGGCGGAGAATGCTGACAAATATCAGACGGATCCCGACGCCAAGCCGCCGTTTTCCTACGCAACTCTAATCTGCCTCGCCATGCGGGCGTACAACAACAAACTCACCCTCTCCAATATTTACGGGTGGATAAGAGAGCACTTCAGGTATTATAGGAATGCCGATCCGGCGTGGCAGGTAAATAACCTTGAACTTTGGTATTCATCGGGAGGGGAGGCTGGAGCCAAGAGGATCTTCTCTAATTGACAATAACTCGAGAACGGCTGAGTGAAAATTAACCATTTTTATTTCATATCAAAGCTCGGATTGTCAGCTTCAATACAAAATAAAAATCATTCAATTTCATTCGTTCAATCCCGAGTAATTGTCCATTGAAAATCTTCCATTTTACCCCACTCGCCCCTGTATTACATAATTTCCTGAAATGTTAGAATTTTGTCATAAAATCTGTAGATTGAGTTCAGTATTCATGAGACAATCATAACTTGAATCATTTAAACAATAGACTGATGAAAAATATGAAATTCTGTCCATGAAATAATCGCCTGAATAAATTATTAAAAATTGAGCTTGAAATTTTTGTCAGAAGAATGTTTCGTTGTCAAACTTGGATTTTTTTCTCACCGCAATTTTTAATAATTGATTCGATTGCGACGCGGAGTAGTAAACGTCTCGTGATTACTCATTTATTTAACAATAGCTCGTCAACAACGGAACATAAACAATTGGGGAACATTTTTATTCGTTCCAGAATTCAATCCGACACAATTTGTCCCTCAACAAGTGTTTCGTGAAATTGCCACGGACGAAGGAGGAGCCAGGCAAGGGTGGCTTTTGGAAGCTAGATCTGGACAGATTAGAGGAGGGCAAGAGGACCAGGAGACGACCGGCGCCATCGCGCTACAGTCGCCCAAGGAAAAACGAGAGCGAGCCAGCCGTCGGGAAAAAATCCAATTCAACATTGTACGAGACGCCCCCGAGCAGCGTTTCCCCACCGATTCCAGACAGTCTGCCGGAGGTGCCTGAATCCACTCAGGTAAGTTTAACGGAGGACGACCTGACGGGTCTGCTCATCGCGACGGTCGGCTGGGACGAGAATCAACTGGATCTCCTCGATTCCCTTTTGGATTCATTGTAAATTTTGTTGGAGGTAGGGGAGCCGGGGGCAAACTGGAGCGTCTTCAATGGACAATAACTCAAGATCGGCTGAGTGAAATTCAATCATTTTGGGGTCATATCAAAGCTCCGGGTTTCAGCTTCAATATGAAATAAAAATTATTCAATTTCAATCGGCCAGTCCCGAGTTATTGATAATTGAAGTCCTTTCTTTTGTCCCACTCTCTCCTACAGTTGATCGGCTGTCTGGGGGACTGAGGGAGTGTTGGAGGCTCATTAATCCAAAGATTAATATTATATTATCAGTAGTTTGAGACCAATGAGCGTGATGCCTAGGAAATTTACGTAATATTTTAATTGTTCTTGGGATAAGTTGATTATTTGATAATCCAGGAATGCAGGAAATAAGTCGAAATGTGCCTTTGAGTTTGGGAAAATTGTAGATTATTGGCGATGTAGATGGAATACTCAGGGACGAAGTGATAAATCATCTGGAATTCAATCATTTACAGATTATTTAAATAACTAATTAGTGAGAAAGTAATTTAATCTGATTTTTAATGAGCGATTAATTGTCGAAAATTAGGGGATAAATGCAATTTTTTGTCACTTCGTTACTGAGAATTGATGCCTTATTGTCATTATTTTTAAATACATCGAATTTTTTTGGCATTTGACAATTGATTAATCCAAAATAATTGGAAATGTGCCTTTGAAATTTGTGAAATTGTAGATTATTGTTGAAGTAGATGTATATCTCAGTAGCAAAGTGATAAATAATTTAATATTCACGTGTCTCTAAATCTTTGGCTTTCGGTAAATTCCACGAGATCGATATTTAATAGTTTGTCAATTGCAAAAATTATGCCAATTCTATTGTTTTGCGGGCAATGGACAAATACAATTTCTCATCACTTTGTTACTGATTCCATTTCGGTATAATTACGGCCAACAATTGCTGTAAATACGTTATTTAAAATTTATTATTTCTCCTTTTGTTGATTAAAGACCAGAGCAAACTGAGCGTAGAATCAAAAGTAATCGTAGAAAACGTGAAAGAGCACACATGAAAAAAAGATAGTAGAGAATAACGATATTTTTAATTGCAAAGTAAATCAACATTTGCTTTATTTTTCGGTGAAAAAAATTTTGGAGCTACTGTTTAACGAACTTTCCAGTGAATTTGCTACGATTTTCTGTTATATTTTTTCACACGTGGATCTACTTTAGTCGTAAGAAATGAATTAATGACATTTGCAGATAATTTGCAGTTGTTTCCAATGTATAAATTGCTAATTTGCAAATAGTTACGGTCCACCTCGATTATTAAAATCAGTGTGATACGATGATTTTGGTTGAGTGTGTTTTGCTCTTGATTGAAAATGCCTTTCAGATATCCGTCCAATTAGACGTGAATTTTAATGTATGATATACAACAAATGAAAGAGTTCCCTCGAACCTTTCGCATTCAATTGGAGTGTGGAAATAGTCAGTAACGATTATTTATAAATAAAAATAAAACTATATAAGAGTGCCTCGCGTTCCATTGTATCTCCATTTCTCTTGTACTATACGATATATTTATTAATTATTTGTATTGTTAGCAAACACGTAATAATAATGATATGCAATTAATCGATGATTAGTCCTCTGTGTTCCCGATTTTGGTTTGATTAGATTTTTGGGCGATTTTTTTTTATCAAAGTGCGCAGTTTTCAGTTGTTGAATTCTTATTTATGGTTTGAAAAGCATAAATCGTCAGGCCCATTAGCTCAGTTGGTTAGAGCGTCGTGCTAATAACGCGAAGGTCGCGGGTTCGATCCCCTCATGGGCCAATTTTTTTTTATATTTTTCCTGTAATCAATTAAATTTCAGAAGATGAAGGGATTTTCAGACAATTTTCTTGGGAATTGCAATTTTTGGCTGGTCGTGGGCGTTTTTTTTTTCGTACCCTTCCATCCTGATAATCAATAATTGTTATCACTTGTTGGTAATACTGGAGATAGTCCTCGTTCTAGGAGAGGAATAAAATAATACTACAAAAAAATCACAAAAAAATTTTGTGAAAAAATCTCGCCAAGTTGACGTTGGCTTCTGTACCTCCCTCATGAACGTGAGAGTATAAGTAGAT